>JAJPUD010000896.1:496513-519918 GCA_023553655.1 Myrmecobius fasciatus
CCTTTCTTTCTTCCTTTCTTTCTTTCTCTTTCTCTCTCTTTCTTTCTCTTTTTCTTTCTTTCTTTCTCTTTCTCTCTCTTTCTTTCTTTCTTTCTTTCTTTCTTTCTTTCTTTCTTTCTCTTTCTCTTTGGTTGTTTGTTTCTTCCTTCTTCCCTCTCTCCCTTCCTTTCTTCCTCCCTCCCTCCATCTCTCTCTCTGTTTGTTTCTCCCTTTCTTTCTTTCTTTGTTTCTTCTTCCCTTCTTTCCTCTCTTCCTCCCTCCCTCCATCCCCCCTCTCTTTCTCTTTCTCTCTCTCTTTCTTTTTTTCTCTCTTTCTCTCTCTCTTTTTTCTCTTTGTCTCTCTATCTCTCCTCTTTAAAAAAAAAAAGTTAAAAAGGAACTGACTGAAAGGAATCTGGGAAATTCATCTTTTAAAAAAACTTTTTTTTTTTAAATCTTTGAAAGATTCAGAGAACCCTGGAGAGACTTGCATGAACTGATGCTGAGTGAAATGAGCAGAACCAGGAGATCATTATACACGGCAACAACAATACTATATGAGGATCAGTTCTAAGGGACATGACTCTCTTCAACAATGAAATGCTTCAAACCAATTCCAATTGTTCAGTGAAGAAAGCCATATACACCCAGAGAGAGGGATATGAAATGTGGACCACAACATAACATTTTCATGCTCTCTATTGAGGTTTGCTTGCATTGTATTTCCTTTATCGGATTATTCTTTCTTGTAGATACTATTTCTCCTGAACAAAAAAATGATTTGTGGCAATAACTATACATATATTCGATTTCTTAAGTATTCTAACATAATTATCATGTAGTGGATATCCTGCTATCTAGGGGAGGGGTGGGGAGTAGGGGGGAAAAATTTGTAACAGAAAGCTTTGTAAGGGTTAATGTTTAGGAATTACCCATACATATGTTTTGCAAATAAAAAGTATTAATAAAATAAAAATAAAATAAAATAAATAAAAAATAAAAAATAAAATAAAATCTTTGAAAGAAAGAAGACTTTTGTCCCAGCTCCATATCGTGTGTCTCACCCAACCTCTAGTCCTACCTCCCTGTAGGTCAGAATTTCTGGATCTTTACATGTCCTCCTAGCCTACACACTTTTGTCCTTGATCCCAGAATATTTGTCCCCACATTCCATGTGTCTTTGAGCCTTCTTTGACTCTCCTCAGATATGTAAGTCCTAACTTTGGTCAATGATATCACCGCTCTCTCCCTAGACTTCTTACTTCACAAGCTGCTTATTTTTGGTGTTATTTTAGTTACCTTCTACCCCAGGTTTTTATTTATGGAAAAAGGACTCACTGTAAGAGAGGGAGTTTTAATGGGAAAGTTTTGTTGAAGGCAGGACATTTAATCTGGAACTCAAGGTCCAATTTGAAATTAAGTAAAATTTAGTGGAGAAATAGAAATTCCAACTTTTAGAGATAAAAAATTTCAGTTACTAATATTGAAAACTGGATGTTACCAAGAAAAATTTACATGCAACATTGATTTTTTTTTTTTTTTTGGTCTTGAGCTATTCTTTGGGTTAACTCTTCTTAACAATATTATGATCCAAGACAATTCCAAAAGGCTCATGATGGAAAATGCTATCCGTATCCAGAGAAAGAACTATTGAGTCTGAATGCAGATCAGATTATACTATTTTCAATTTTTTGGTTTGTTGAATGTTTTTGTGGGGTTTTTTCTATTGTTTTTGTTCTATTTCTTTTTTCACAACATGACTAAAGATGAAATAAGTTTTTTTTAATTAACTGAAAAGTAAATACCAACTAACTTCATTTACCATTAGCTGTTCTGCTTGATTTCAACTGTAGAACATCACACTCCTATATAAAGGATTTTCTGGTATTCTATTTTCAGCTTCTTTTTGTATATTGTCTCCCCCACTAAATTTTTTGAGAACAGAAAATTTCCTTTTCTTATGTCATCAGTACTTAGCACAGTGTCTAGAAGGAACCCTCTTTTTGTTATATTTTTATATTTTCTGGAAAACTAGAAAGCAGTTCAAAAGAACTTGGACTGGGAATAAATTTCTAAATCACTGTTGATTAGAGAAATGAAAATTAAAACAACTCTGAGATACCACCTCACACCTATCAGATTAGCTAATGTGACAAAAAAAATGACAAATGTTGCAGAAGTAGGAAAATTGAGACACTAATTCATTGTTGGTAGAGTTGCCAACTAATCCAAACATTCTGGAGTGCAATTTGGAACTTTATCTAAAAGTCTATGAAACTGCATATCCAATGATCCAGAAATACCACTAGTAGGTCTATGTCTCAAAGAGATATTTCACAAAGGAGTATATGGAATACTCAGAGAGTACTAGCACCTCTAGTACTAAGCCCTTGCCAACCCCTTTTTGGGGCCACTCACCCATCTTTGGTGTTCACCTGTTACCCGACTCTCACTTAAATCCAAGTCACACATAAGTGGCTTAGGATATCACTCCTATTATGTCATTCATCTTCTTAAAAATGAAGGATGATCAACAACAATTCCAAAGAGATTTTTTAAAAATAGGGAAATGATCCATATGTACAAAAATATTTGTAGTGACTACTTTTATGGTGGCAAAGAACTGGAAATTGAAGAGATGCTCATCAATTGGGGATGGCTAACCAAGTTGTGGCATGTGATTTGATGGAATACTATGATGCTATAAAAAAATGACAAGCAGGATGCTTTCAGAAAAAAAAAAACTTGGAAAGACTTTTATGAACTGATATAAAAGGAAATGAGAAGAATCAAGAGAACATTGTACAGAGTAACAGCAAAACTTTAAGGATGATTAACTAGGAATGAATCAACTATTCTTGATATTACAAAGTTCCAAGACAATTAATTCCAAAGGAATTATGATTAAAAATGCTGTTCACTTCCAGAAAAAGAACTGATAGTCTGAATGCAGATTGAAGCATACTACTTTTTACTTTTTTCATTTTTTAATCTGTTTTTTTCATAACATGAAAAATATGGAAATACATTTTGCATGATTGCACATATATAACATATTAAATTGTTTGCCTTAAAGCAGCTAGGTGGTGCAGTGGGTAGAGCACGAGCCCTAAAGTCAGGAGGATTTGAGTTCAGATCTGGTCTCAGACACGTAACATTCCCTAGCTGTGTGACCCTGAGCAAGTCACTTAACCCCAGTTGCCTCAGCAAAAAAAAAAAAAAAAAATTGTTTCCCTTCTCAATGAGGGGAGGAAGGAGAGTATGGGAGAAGAGAATTTGGAATTCAAAACAAAAAAAGGATATTAAGAATTGTTTTTACAAGTAATTTTTTAAAAATTACATAAAAAAGAAAGAAATTAGACTTGGACTAACATCTTACATTCCATTTTACCACATTAAAAACGGCTATAACAAAATCATAATATAATTTGTTTAAAGAAACAAAAGATCTAGAATATTAAAGGAAATAATTTTAAAAGTAGGAATACAAAGGAATCTTACTTCCAAATTGCAAATTTTGCTTCAAAACATTAATAATCAAAATTATTTGGTACTATTTAAAGTAGAAATTTAATCAATGGAGCAGATTAGACAAAGAAGAATCAGAAATATCTGAACTCAGTAACCTCAGTCTTCAGAAAGCCTGAAAACATAACTTGCCAAGGAAAGAACTCCCTATTTCACAGTTATTGCTGGGGAAAAACAGGCAAATTTCAGAAGAAGAAATCTAGTCTATCAATAACGATATGAAAAATATTCTATATCTCTCATAATAAGATACCTTAGGTACCACTTCAAACCCATTATATTGGCAAAGATGACAAAAAGGGAAAATGACTAATGATGGAAAGGCTATGGAAAAAAATAGGTACATTAATGCATTGTTGATGAAGCTATGAATTGGTTTAGCCATTCTGAAAATAATTTGGAACTATGCTCCCAAAGTCACATATTCTTTGACCTAGTGATACTAATGTAAGGTCCCCTGATTTTTTTTATTCTTTTTCCTCGTTGCCAGAGAAGACAGAAGTCCTATAGGATGGCTTTTGGCACAATTTTATGACTTTTGGCAAAGATAGGACAATCTTCTTTCATGTCATTTTGTCTGTATCTGTGTCTGCATTTCTGTGCAGAATGTGTCATGTTTGTTTTGTGAGCTAGATTTTGTAACCTGGAAAGATTTAAAAACACAATCAGAAAAAAACCTCTAAGCTGTAGTTAGAATGTTGGGAAAATTTCTTTTAAAATCTAACTTTTTTTTTTTGTGGACTTCAGCTCTGGCCAAACTGGGAACTACAGAAATAAAGCTAGCTAATTAAAATTAAAATAACATCTTAGTAGATTCTCTAAATTTTGAAAGCAATGATTAATTAAGTTTGGCAATTAGTCATTTTAAGATTGCAAGAAAAGTTCATGAAATATTGAGGATAATTCCAGGAATTTACCCCATTCTGAAAGAAAAGAAAAGGAAAAAGCAAACCAGGTAAATAGCAACTTTTTGCCAACCCTTTCTTGACTCCTATCTTGTCTAGAGCTCCCCTTCTGCTCCTTTGGGAAAGCATTCCAGAAGGTATTAAGGGACCCTCTTCACTCCACTCCCTGGAGTGGTCCTGAGTGTATCTCAGTTGTGCAGATTGCTAACAAGATCAATATAGCCCAAATCCCTCTGTAACCCTTCTCATCTCAGATCAGATAAAAACTTAAATTCTGCCTCACCTGTAGAAATAAGGGAAACAGCTATAGGGACCCTACACAACCTTGCCCAAACACCTCCCCAACCCAGCTTGGGAGAATAGAGATGGAGTGGAAGTCAGGCTCCATGGTCAGCATTCCCTGAGTCCTGGCACCTGAAACTACCATCAAAGGGATATCTTGGCAGCAGTCACCCCAACTTTCAGCAGGTTCTGTACAGGAACTGCCTGGGAAGGATTCGGGTCCCCCTGGCAGCACCCCACATGTCAGTGTGAGGTGAGAAAGCCAGTCAGCCTCTGCATTTGGTAAGACCACCATTCTCTGTCTCAGTTGTAGATATGTATTAGCTATGTAATTTATGGCAAATTATTTTATCTCTGTCCAGTTTTCTGATTTGTAAAGAGAAATAATAGTTGTTGTAAAGACCACATGAATGCAAAAGTGTTTAGCATAAAACATGCTATCTGAATGTTAACTGCTTTATTGGATATAATTGCTTCATATTTGATAACTTTATGGGTTTTTTTTTTTTAGATGTGACCAACAGATAAATTATTTCTATGTGTGTGTAAAGTAGTTTAGAAATTTGTTTGAGATATGATAGTAAAAGCAATTTTAGAGGAGCTCTAATTAAGGCCTACTAAAGGGATATGAAAACTGTAATATATTTGCACTGATAATGTTAACAAAGAATTTGGGAATTTTAGGAAAACAGAAAAGCAGTTTACTAATTTTGGCTACAAACAGGCTGTTTTTGAGCACTAAGAATAGTTGGGGTGGGTAATAGCCAGCTTAGCCCCTTCCCTGAGGTCTCTGTCAACTCCCCTTAATTTGTAAGCTTGCCAGTTTTCTTGAAGCCATCAGGGTAAGCAAGGTCATCAACCCTGAGAAATGAACCTGTGTAGGATTTACAGTTTCTAAACAAGAAATGCATTTACTAAGAATTTATAAGCCTGCATAATGATTGATCCTTTGCATCAGAATAAGTTTAAATATATAAAACATGTTAAACAAAATCTCCTATTTATGTAAGTCCTGGTAAACTTTTAAAATAATGTGTCTAGTCCTAAGCTGTAATTAGTGGAATTTGCTATTAGAGATAAAATCTCTTGGGGCTGTCACTGATATTCTTTTGAGTTCTGAATTTGATTGCCTGATCATTAAGTCAGTAGCCCACCATTCGAGAAAGAAATGCCATAAATTACTCAATGTCTTCCTGAAATGTCAAGGTGGACAACTTATCTGGGCAAAAACTGAGAGGACACAACCATAGCCTCTGCTTTAGGTGGGGTCCTTCTGACTCAGTTTCCCAGATCTATTTTTTTGTTTCACACCTGATTATTTCTGAATCTGGCTAATTATTACTACATGATTGCTTGTCAAACAGAACTAAGGATAAATTCTGTCATGTAAATGCTCTCAGGCTGAAGCCTAAAGGACCTGTTTTAATGCTATTATAATCATGTTCCTGCTTTTTCCTCTTATAGCAAACTTCTATGATCAGAGAAAATGGTGAGTAGAAGCCATGTCCTAGGGGACACAATTGTTTTCTATTTTAGATCTTAAAGATGCTTTCTTTTGCATACCATTGCAAAAAGGCTACAATTTTTTTTTGCATTGAAGGGGCAAATTCAGGGGAACATAACCCCCACCGATGCACATGGACAGTATATAGGTGATGTCTTGATTTGCAGCCCCACCTGAGAGACTTCTCTGACTGCAGCCATACAAACCCTTAACTTCCAGTCCCCACTCAGGGTTATGAAATGTCTTTGTTTAAAGGTCCACATAATCTTACCAGTTAGTTAAAACTCTGCTAAACCAGCCCTGGCCTTAGGAAGAAAATTCTATGGGTCTCTGGACCCCTATCCTTTGTTTACTTCTCAAAGAAACTTGGTGTTTTGGGGGTGACCCCCCTGCCTTAGAGCTAGATGTCACAGCCCTTCTAATTGAGGAAGCCTATAAATTCACCATTGGGTCAAAGCCAAAGGTCACCAGTGGCTTGCTTGGAGGAAGCTTACCAGGTATCAGGCTCTCCTGCTAGACACCCTGACTTGACTCTCCAGGTGTGATCAACCCTGCCACTCTGCTCCCTGACAAGACTCAATTGGGTGACATTACAACCCAGATAGTGAACGGTTTACAGATGGGTCCAGTTTTCTTGGAACTGGGGAAATGAATGAGAGTGAACATTCATACAGACTCCAAATATGCTTTTCATATTTTGCACACTCATAGAGCTATAGGGAAAGAAAGGGGACTTTTGACAGCAAAAATAAATAACTCCCCCATTAAAAATGCAGGGGAAATTCTACAATTTTTACAAGCTATCCATGGACCTAAAGACACCAGAATGGGGATTCACTGCAGATTCAGCTGCCCGTGCTGCTGCCCATTTATCCCTGACCATGGCACCTTTACTTCCCCAGCTTGGAAGAAAGGGGACACATCCTTTCTCCTTCTGGGTGATTTCAATCTCAGAGGCAAGCCAGTGGGAACTTCTTTTTGGCCTGCCCAGCTCTTTGCAGAGTGACAATGGCTCAGCCTTCACTTCTCAAATCACTCACAAGGAGCCGGAGACACTTAAAATTAGCTTGCTTTCTTGTTATTTCCCACTTTTTCCAAGTGTGACTTTAACAACACTGAGGAGGAGAGCTTTGCTCCCAGTCTTTTCTCTCCAGCTCTCTGTGTCACTCTGTGGGCTCCACCAGTGGGGAGATAACTCCTTAGTCTTTAGCCCGGCTAGGGAGCTCTGTGGGCAGTGGGGGCCTTCAAGAGTGTTGAGGGTGCCCTCGACATCCCCCAGGCAGCAGAAAAGGCTCCATTCCCAAAGGTCACCATCCTCACCCTGGATGACACCCCATTTGTACTAGCTACCCCCCAGGGGAATAACCTTAACCTGTTTTCTTTCCAGAAAGGATCTCTTACCCATAATCATTGTGGGATATCCATTCCAAAAGTGTTCTGGCAAACTTCCTCATGATGCTGGTACTTCCACACCACCTCCCTTGAAGCTTCTTCATAACCTCCTTAAACTAACATTCCGAATCCTGAAGCCAGCCAGTGGAAACTTTTCTATGGCCTACACCGAGCTTCTCACTTGAAAACATGTTCTCCAATCCCTTGTGAAACCTATTTTCTTTTGGTTTTTTTTGTTGTCGCTGCTTTTTGGTTTTTATTGTCACCTTTATTAATTGGGTAAAAGCCTTCCTTTGTAAGACTGAAAAGGCTCAGAGGTTTTTGTTAAATGAGATCAAAGCCATTTAAGATTAATTAGTATCTTCACTCTGAATGTCATCCTCTCTACCCAATGCTTCACATTATGGTGCTTGCACCCTAGGTCACCTGAGTGCTCCTTTTACTGTGTATAATGCCCCTGCTTCAGACACTGCCCCCACCCCTTCAAGGAGACAAAAGCGAGGATTTGTGGGTATTTACCCTAGGAAAAGCTGTCTGCATGAGAGACGTTCATGATAGCCTCATCTTCTCCCCCTTCCCCCAGCCTTCTCTGGGTGGGGATCCTGGCTATTGTCCCTACTCACTCCACTTTAATTATTCTTTTTGCTCATATTTGGCCCCTGAACTTTTAACCTGTTTGTGAGATTTGTTTCCTCCAGGCTCCAAGCTATGAAATTCCAACTATTCATCCTGAATACCACTGGCTGACTGATTCTGACCCTCAGCACCCCCTGGATGCTGCTGCCGCCATCCCCCCTCCCCTCCCTGGTCTGGGCCCCACTAGCCAAGGGACCTCTCTACACTCCTTATCAGCATAAAGCAGCTTCAGATGATGAGATCTCCATCCCTCTGTCCCAAATGAATTTGGGGCACAAACTGCTTGAGAGGGGAAATGATGTAATATAGCATTTGAGGTCCCCTAATTTTGGGGGGCTTCTGTTCTAACAATAAGTCAGTAGCCCTAAATCTTCTGGCTGTGGAGTTTGCCTCAGGAAACTCCCATGCCCAAATTTGTCTGATTCTTAATAGACCACTCCTCAGTCAGATAGCTTCTGGCCTCAGGACAATCTCACAGATCAAACTCCTGAGACAATAGTGAATAGACCACTCCTCAGTTCATTGCTATCAAAAGGTAATCTGTTGATAAATGATAACCAAATTCAGGAGACCACTCCTGGGCCATAGAATTAACATGTCAATGATAGAAAGCTGGATAAAGGGATCTCTTCTCTCTTAGGAGTTTGCTAATTTCTTTTGGAATTCAGTACGCTTGTAATGGCATTACAATTACAATAAAATTCTGCCCCTTGACTAAGAAATGGGTTCAAGCCTGCAAATTCTTTTGAGACACCTTGCAATACTAGTCTGTGACCCCAAACTTTTGGGGTTCCTTTCCCAACCTCAATACCACTGTCAGCCTATACTATAAAAAGATTAAAGAGGAAAAGGACTTATGTGTGCAATAAAGGAGAGAGAGAGGGAGACAGACAGACAGAGATAGAGACAGAGACAGAGAGCAAAAAAAGAAAGGAAGGAAGGAAGAAGAGGAAAGAAAAGAAAGGCAGCTTTTTTTTTTTTTTTTTGTAATGGCAAAGAATTGGAGACTAAGAAGTTGTCTGTCAATCGGGGAGTGGTTGAACAAATTACGGCATGTGAAGGAAGTAGAATATAAATGTCATAAGGAATGATGAAAAGAACAGTTTCAGAAAAGCCTAGGAAATTGTATGAAAATAATTGTGAAAATAATATACACAGTGAGAACAATATAAATGGAAAAAAATAAAACAATTAAAACTGAACACTGTGAATTATAAAGAGCAAGGCTGATTGCAAAGAAAAGGTATGAGAAGACATATCTCCCTACTTCTTTGCAAAGGTGGAGACTATGTATGTGGAATACTAAATAAAATGTCAGACTCTTTAAAATATCTTGATTACTTTTACTGAACTTTCCCTTTAAAAGTTTAAAAACTTTTTTAGTAGAAATTCCTTGGGAAAGACAAAGAAGAATACACTGGAAAAAGTGAGGTAAAAATAAAAATTTATTAAATAAAAAAAGAAATCTAAGTGCATCTATTAAAAATTCCTGGTTCTACTTTTCTCAGACTTCATATCCCTTTATCATTGTCACCCATTCTGTTTTTCCTTGATCAAAAGGTCTTTGCCCATCCCTTTACTTGTACCTTTGATTCCATTCCCTCCTATCACCTCTAGAATGTTGCCCTTTTTGATCTTCCCCTAACAATAATCACCAATCTTTCTTCCTTGACTCTCTCCTTGCTGTCTGCAACCAAGATCTTCCTCTACTGTCATCTTATATCACCTCCCTTCCAACTAAATTGAGAAAGACTGCCTATGCTCATTTTCTCCATTTCCTTACCTTCCACTTACTTCTCAACCCTTTGTATTGTTTAACCCCCAAAGTCATCTCAGACTGTTCTTCCAAAGTTACCATAATCCCTTAGCTGCTAGATCTGTTATCTTTTTCTCAGTCCTTTTGGACTTTATTCTAGCATTTGATACTATTAGCTACTAAAAGTTCAGGAAAATTCTCTACCTTAGATTTGTAAAACATTGCTGCTTTCTGGTCCTCCTAGTATGCATTTGACAGCTTCTAAATTTCCATTGCTTAATAATTATCCATATCCTACCTCCAGCGTTTAATGATTACTGAGGGTTCTATTTTGGCTTTTCTTAATTTCTCAAGTCTCTTGGTGATTTCATCAACTCCCCCTGGTTCAATTATTTCTATATAGGTGTGACTTCCAAATCTACATATCCAACTTTTTCTTGAGTCAAACATCTGTGTCTGCCTGGATATTTCTACTTGAATACCTCATAGATATCAAGTGAATTTCTTTTTTCTTTTTTTTTTTATTAAAGCTTTTTATTTGTGAAACATATGCATAGGTAATTTTTCAACATTGACCCTTGCAAAGCTTTCTGTTACAAATTTTTCACTCCTACTCCTATCTCCTCCCCTAGATGGCAGGAAGTCTAATACATGCTAATTATGTTAAAATACTTATCAAGTGAATTTCAATGAAAATTTAAGATAGCTACAATGGAATTTGTTTTCCCCAAATCTATTATTCTTAAACCTCCTTATTTTTGTTAAAGACACCACATTCTGGTTTACAATCTCATTTTCAATTCTTTCATCTCTGTATCTCTCCCTTCTTTATATGCAATCAGTTGCCAAGTCTTGTTGATTTGTTGTGCCACAGTTCCCATGTCTCAGTTTCCCTCAATTGCTCTGCCCCAAAATAGCAACCTCCTTCCTTCTGACCATCAGAAATAATTGGACTCACATTCAAAGGAGTCACAAAACCTCCAGATGGTCTGCCTCAATCTACCCCTTATCTTTATGGCCCAGACTTACTGTCTTCCTTTTTGAAACTTAGCACTCTTCCTTCTTTACTCCCTATCTGTCAGAATTGAATTGATAGTTTTTCCTGGAAATCCCTCCTCTCTCCCCCAGTGCTCAACCCCTCCTTCTGTTCCTTCTGCTCCTTCTGCCTTGTGAGCTCTTTGTTTCCAAGAATCCTATAAGAATCCTATGACCAAACGTACTATTTGCTGGACCTGCTTGAGATCCAGTCGGCTGCCATGTCTGTCAGTCTAAACTCACAATGGACTGCGTGTTTTGAGACAAGAGTCCCAGCAGTCCTGATCCATAGCTATGGATTCTGAACTCTCAATTAACATCAATAAAGTATTAACTAATCTCCAATGTGTGATACTGCCTCAATTTCTCCCTGAGCATTACAGATTTACTTTCACAACATCTCTGTTTTCCACTTTATCATCACTCACATAGTCATCTCCCTATTTCACATGCTCTTTACTTCTCTCCTGATTTGTCCATATTAGCCTCTATCTACCTCTAATATATCTATACTCCAATCCATCCTCTACAAGCTGCCAAGTTGACTTCCCTAAAGCACAAGTTTAACTAGTCACTCCTCCTGTTCAATACATTTCAAGGATTTCCTGTTGTCTCTAAAATGAAACACAAACTCCCTCATTTATCGTTTAAACTTAGACTGGCTTTCCAGACACTTCCTCTCACTTTATATTTCAGCACTCTTCCCTGTGTACATTCTCACCTCCATGCTTTTCCTTAGGCTTTCTCTTCTCCTCCAAGCCTAAACACTATTCCCTTCTCACCCCTGCCTCTATGAATCCTTACCTCTCCACAAAGCTTAATTTACATGCCACCTCCTACATAAGTTTTTCCTGTTTCTCCCCCTACCAGTCCACTCCCCCATTACTTCATATTCATTTTATATATTTTTGCATTTACCTTTCTATATATACATATGTTGAGTTTCCAACAAAATGCAAGATCCTTGATATTGGAGATTGTTTTGTTTTGTTTGTTTTTAGATTTTAATATTACAATACTTATTACAGAGTACACATTTAGTAAATGCTTTTCAGATAATATTGACTTTCTCTGGACCTCAGTTTTCTTCTCTGTAAAATGAGGATAAACCCTGAGCTTTCAAAGCAATAAGATGGTTATGAGGATCAAATTAGAAGATGAATATGAAATTGATTTGATGTAATATAGCTTCTAGGGGAGACAACCATGATTTTGAGGTCCCCTGACCTCAGGGGGCTTCTGTCCTAACAATAAATCAATGATTTTAAGTCCTATGGCTTTGGAGCCTGGCCCTGGGAACTCCCACATCCAATCTATTCTAAAGTCTTCTGACCTCAGGATAGTCCCACAAATAAAATTCCTGTGACAATAGTGAATAGACCATTCCTCAGTTCATTGCTGACTGTCAAATAGATAATCCTGGTCAGTGATAACTAAATTCCAGAGACCACTCCTTGGTCCTACCTCTGGGCCATTAAATTAGCATATCTATAACATGAAGAACTAGATAAATGTGTCTCTTTGCTTCTATTTCTTTGCTGAATTCTCTTGGAATTTAGACCACTTCCAATTGGCATTAAAATTACAATAAACTTTGCCCCTTGACTTAGAATGGGTTCAAGACTGCAAATTCTTTTGAGACTCCTCATGACACCCCAACCTTTTGGGGTCCCTTTCCTAAACCTCAATAGTTTTAAGGATATAAAGTGTCATATAAATGCCAGGATCCAATAAGAGTAATTTGAATTCCAAATGAAGCATTGAGTACTATTGAGGACTTACAGTTTCTGCTAGGCTGAAGACATAAAAGGCTTACAAAATTCTTTCTCCTGGAAATGCCATATTTCAGTCTGACAATTTTGTCTTGCAAAGATAAATTTAGCCTCAAGGCCTTAAAATCAACTGAAAGCCAAGCAGTCACAATTGATTTTCTTACAGGAAGTTTTCTTCTCTTCCTCTTCACCTCAAAATGTAGAAACTACACAATCTTAACTCAAAATAAAACACCTCCTACTACCCTCTCCTTCCCCAGACTTTTTATTGGACTTGATTTATCTAAGAGATTTTTTTTTATTAAAGCTTTTTATTTGTATAACATATGTGGGTAGTTCCCCAGCATTGATCTTTACAAAGCTTTCCATTAAAACTTTTACCCCTAGTCCCCTCCCCTCCCCTAGATGGATGGAAGTCCACTACATGTTAATAATGTTGAAATACTTGACAAGTTGTGCAAGAAAAAATCCTATCTACAAGAAAAAAAAGAAAATCAGAGAAAGGAAACACAATGCAAGCAAACATCAATAGAAAGCATGAAAATGTTATGTTGTGGTCCACATTTCATATCCCTCACTCTGGGTGTATATGGTTTTCTTCACTGAACAATTGGAACTGGTTTGAGACAATTCTTTGTTGCAGAGAGCCATGTCCATCAGAATTGATCATCATGTAATATTATTGTTGCTGTGTATGATGATCTCCTGGTTCTGCTCATTTAACTCAGTCATTTCACTCAGCATCAGTTCATGTAAGTCTCTCCTGAAATCATCCTGATGGTCATTTCTTACAAAGCTAAGAGATTTTAATAAGGTCTTATGAACCTGAGAGGAAGTGGTGATGACTCAGGTAGAAATTTGTTCAAAAATTGTTGTTTAATTCAACAAAAGCCAAAGAAAAAGGAATGAATCAGAGTTTAGTTTCCCTCATCAGCAGGAATTTTGCACATCCTGCCTAGTGAAGGGGTTGGTTGAAAAACCATGGACAGTACAGAAGTGGCTATGGATATTAGTCATCCTTTTTCTTTAGTTCCAACTTTATGATCATTTTTCTCTTTCTCTATTCATAGGTACAGCACCCTATTTTACTTGATTCAATAGCCATTTCTCAGAGCCAACTCAGTCTGATGGATGCAGTCTTCTTTATGATCCAGTACAATCCAGTAGAGTCTTATTAAGAACTTGTTACTATAATGTCTCCTTTCTACCTTATTCTCTCATTTCTCCCTGATTCCTCTGATGACTATATTAGCTAAAGAGATCACTAACTTTGTGGAGAAAGCACAGGCTAAATCTCAAGTGAACAACTACTCTTGTATCCAGTTTGAGCAAGTATTGATATATCCAATGTAATACTAGTATTTGTAGAGGCATTTCAAATAGGCTACACACAGTCCATTTGCTGTAGAGATTTCAATCTAGAGCATTCAACCCGTATTCCATAGCAACATGATGAAAAGACTGGAAAAAGCCCTGGGTTCTGAGTCAGAAAACTTGGATTTTGGATACATCTCTGCTGCTGATTTACTAAGTGAACTTGAGCAAATTACTATACCATTGAGCCTCAGCTTTTTTTTATCAAGACATTAGACTATTAAGAAATCATTATATTGGTGTGTATGTGAGTGTGTGTGTGTGTGTGTGTATAATTGTGCATGAGACAGACAGAGACAGAGTCAGAGAAAAGTAAGAAAAAGAAGAAGGAAGAAGAGGAGGAGAAGGAGGAGAAGAGGAAGGAAAGGAACAGGAGGAGGAAGAGAAAGAAGAGAAGATGAAGAAAAAGAAGACAAAGAAGAAGGAGGAGAAGGAGGAAAAGAAGGAGGAGGAGAAAGAGAAGTGTAGTGGGTATTGTTGTACTTAGAGTCAGGAAAAACTGACATATTAACTATGTGAATCTGCACAAGTCCCTCAAGTTTTTTTCAGCCTCAATTTCCTCATCTGTAAAATGGGGAGAATGTCTGTGTACAAAAAAACACTGATGACCCCAAGGGATCTGGAGAACTTGCCCTCTCACTTTCTAAGTAGTCCTTCTTAGTTCTAGACCCACACAACAGGGAACAAATTCAGTCCTAAGAGCACTTGGCCTCTAAAGGGAAGGGTTAGGCTATCTCATACACTTTCCAAATCTTTAAGGGATTCCAAGGGAAATAATTTATAGCTTGAGCCTTTATAGAACTCTGTGATAAAGAACTTAACAAAATTTAAACCCTATATAGGTTTGTTGTTTGTTGTCAGTTATTGATATGAGGCTCCTTACAGTTCTAAAGCTTCTATGATACTGTGATTTTAGTAGGACCAAATCATGACTTTAGGAAGAAGAGAAGTTAGCTTACTTTAATCAATATCCAGAAAAGGAAATTATCCAACCTCCTTCACTGATCTAATCCCGTGTTGAACAACCTTTACAATGAAATTTTTTTTTCACTCTTACTAATTTCTTTACACAGTATTTTGAGTTACACTTCCTTTATTCTGTCATCAATGGAGGCAGAAGTTCCTAACATCTGTTGAAGTACAAATCCTTCTTGACTTAGAGATCTTGAGGACAAATGAATTTGACCTTCCTTTAGCTTTTCCTCATATACTTTGCTTTCTAGTACATTATTCTCCCATAAACCCTTGCCAGTATTTCTGGGCTTTTCTTAAATCAATGCATTGGATAGATGGTATTTGAGGAAGATAGGTCAGAATCAGCTATTTCAGCAGTGTAAAGTATGGTTGAAGCATTGCTTCATGTTTCCTGAATCTCAGACAGATTCAAAGAATTGTCTTAAGTTGTAAGAAAGCATTAGTCTAACACTTCACTTTAAAGATGAAGAAACTCAGACCCAGAGAGGGGAAGTAACTGGTTTATAGCCACACACAGCAAGTAAATTGAACAGGCAAGGCACTCTCATGTTTGTTTTATTTATTTAATAGCCTGAAATTTTGTGATTTTTTTTGCTGCTCACTAAAGCTTTTTTAAAGTGATTCCTTCACATATTGTTAAACTTTATAGAGGATTCACCTGGATTTCATCTCTTTCACCCTTAGGTGGAATAGCCAATTCAGAAATCGGTAATAGCATATTAGTCTTCCTCTGCTTCCATAGCTACTTCAACATTGGCTATTCCTTTTTTTTCTGTTTTGTTAGTCAGTTTGATGAATGGAAGGAGAAACTTCAGAATTGTTTGGCTGTGCAAATTTTGATAATTATGAATTGAAACAATCTTCGATGTAGTTGTTAATAATTTGTGGTTCTTCCTTTTAGTATTGTGTCTTCATGCTTTTTGATCATTCTCATTGAAGAATGGTTCTTGGTCTTATATGTTTATCTTATTTCCCTATACATTTTAAAAGTCAGAACCTTGTCAAAAATATCAATATAAACTGATGGAAGAGGAAGTAAGCAGAATGAGAAAAATAATATACAATTACTACAAGAACAATAAAAAAATATCCCAAATTGAAAACTTTATAGAAGAAAAGAACTTTTGAGTTAAAAAGGGTCTTGGAATAGGAGCAGTAAAATTTCTGCCTAGAGGTAATAATTTAGTCTCAGCACTGAAGGAGTATAAGAGAAGAGGTATCTGCTAATCCTAAACTAAGCATCATTGCCTTAGCTGAAAGAGCACTCTAGCTGAAAAGAAACACCATAACACTCCAGCTGACAAATGCAGTACCATCCAGCAAGTCAGGGCTAAAAGTCAAAAGCTAACAATTATTCAGGGGCACAGAATCCTGTCTTAACCTCTTTCAATAGCCATTTCCCAGGGGCAGTTCAGCCTGATGGATACAGCTCAGCAGCAACCCAACAGTTACTGGGTAAATTGTTCAATCTAGTCTAACAGACTCACCTATCTATGCAAGACAACTTACAAGAAATGATCTCAATTGAGCTGTCTGAGACATCTGGGTCTTTGAATAACTAGCCCCACTGAGCATTAGTGCACACATGATGAGAACTCTCTAGGGAAAAAAAAGGATATGGAGATCATATCTGGAGACATGAATTGCCTTAGCCATGTGTGTTCCTTACAAGTATATTTCATTGCCACTATACTTCAATATCATGTCTATACCCTTTCTCCATGGGATCTGTATTCCTCCGTATAAAATAGTGCTCCCTTGGCATTGAAGGAAATATTTCATAACTACTATTCTTGGTAATCCATTTAAGTAAATGTCTTTTATTAAGTAACTGAGTTTACTGTTTGTTAAGGGGGAAACACTAGTGGGAACTTGGGAGTTGGTGTTATAATGATAGCCATTCACAAGTATACCCTAAGAAATCTATGCTACTACTTAGCAAGCACCATATAAAATAAACATTACCAAATACATGGTACAACAGGAGTATTATATATGAAATTGAAAATCTTTATTATATATGTACTATTTCCTTTTCTTTTAAATTAATTTTTTTTCATATTTTGTTTTTTACCAAATTACATATAAAAAGAATTTTAATTTCATGTTTAAAAATCATGAGTTCTAATTTTTCTCCCTCCCTCCTCCTCCTCTTCTCCATCCTTGAAATGATAAACAATTTGATACAGGTCATACATGTGCAATCAACAAAAACATTTCCATATTACTCATGTTATAAAAGAAAACTAAAAAGTATGCAAAAAAATAAAGTGAAAACTAGTATGCTTCAATTTGCATTCAAACTCCATTAATTCTTTCTCTGGAAGTGAATGACATCTTTTATTATGAGTCCTTTGGAGTTGTTTTGTATCATTACATTGCTGAGAATAGATAAGTCATTCACAGTTGATCATTATATAATATTGCTGTTATTATATATAATATTTTCTTGCTTGTGCTCACTTAACTTTGCATCAGTTTGCATCAGTCTTTCCATGTTTGTCTTAAATCATTCTTCTTGACATTTATTGTCAATAATATTCCATTACAATCTTAAACAATTGCTTGTTTAGCCATTTGTTCAATTGATGGATATCCCTTCAATTTCCAATTCTTTGTCACCACAAAAAGAGCTATTATAAATACTTTTGTATAAATAGGTCCTTTTTCCTTTTAAAAATATTTTAGGGGTAGCTAGTGGCACAGTGGATAGAGCACCAGCCCTGAAGTCAGGAGAACCTGAGTTCAAATCTTATCTCAGACATTTAACACTAGCAGGGTGACCCTGAGCTAGTCAGTTAACTCCAACTGCCTCAGCAAAAAAATAAATAAATTTAAATTTATTTTTTTAATGTAACAGTTCTTTATTTTTCTTTCTTTCTTTTTTCTTGCTGAGCTGCCCCCTAGTTCTTTATTTTTCAAAACACATGCAAAGATAGTTTTTAACATCCACCCTTGCAAAATCTTGTGTTCCATATTTTTCTCCCTTCTTCTCTACTTCCCCCTTCCCCCAGACAGCAAACAACTAACACAAGCCCAACATGTGCACTTCTTCCAAACATTCCCCCACATTCATCATGCTGCACAAGAAAAATCAGCGCAAAAAGAAAAAAAAATTGAGAGGGAAAAAAAAAAAAAAAACAAGTAAGCAAACAATAACGACAAAAGTGAAAACACAGCACTGTGATCCATATTCAGTCCCCACAGCCCTCTCTCTGGATGCAGATGGCTCTCTCCATCACAAGACCATTGAAACTGGCCGGAATAATTATTTGATTCTTGAAAAAGAATCATTCTTTTTTTTTTAATTAAAGCTTTTTATTTGTATAACATATGTATGGGTAGTTCCTCAGCACTGATCTTTACAAAGCTTTCCATTACAGATTTTACCCCCAATCCCCTCCCCTCCCCTCCCCTAGATGGCAGGAAGTCCACTACATGTTAATAATGTTGAAATACTTGACAAGTTGTACAAGAAAAATCCTATCTACAAGAAAAAAAAGAAAATCAGAGAAAGGAAACACAATGCAAGAAAACATCAATAGAAAGCATGAAAATGTTATGTTGTGGTCCACATTTCATATACCTCTCTCTGGGTGTATATGGTTTTCTTCACTGAACAGTTGGAAGTGGTTTGAGACAATTCTTTGTTGCAGAGAGCCATGTCCATCAGAATTGATGATCATGTAATATTGTTGTTGCTGTGTATAATGATCTCCTGGTTCTGCTCATTTCGCTCAGCATCACTTCATGCAAGTCTCTCCAGGCCTCTCTGAAATCATCCTGCTGGTCGTTTCTCACAGAGCAATAATATTCCATAACATTCATATACCATAATATGTTCAAACACTCTCCAATTGATGGGCATCCATTCAGTTTCTAGTTTCTAGCCACTACAGAAAGGGCTGCCACAAACATTCTTGCACATGTGGGACCCTTTCTCTCCTCTAAGATCTCTTTGGGATATAGGCCCAATAGAAACACTGCTGCGTCAGAGGGTATACACAATTTGATAGCTTTTTGAGCATAGTTCCAAATTGCTCTCCAGAATGGTTGGATCCGTTCACAGTTCCACCAACAATGCATTAGTGTCCCAGCTTTCCCACATTCCCTCCAGCATTCATTGTTATCTTTTCCTGTCATTTTAGCCTATCTGACAGGTGTGTAGTGGTACCTCAGAGTTGTCTTAATTTGCATTTCTCTGATCAATAGTGATTTGGAGCAACTTTTCATATGACTAGAAATAGTTTTAATTTCATCATCTGAAAATTGTTTGTTCATATCCCTTGACCACTTATCTATTGAAGAGTGGTTTGAATTCTTATATATATGAGACAATTCTCTATATATTTTAGAAATGAGGCCTTTATCAGAACCATTAAATGTAAAGATGATTTCCCAATTTGATGCTTCCCTCCTAATCTTCTCTGCATTAGTTTTATTTGTACAGAAACTTTTTAACTTAATATAATCAAAATTATCTATCTATTAAGAGTTCCAGATCTTCTTTGGACATACATTTATTCCATCTCCACAGGTATGAGAGGTAAACTATAATACGTTCCTCTAATTTGCTTACAAAATCACTTTATATCTAGATCATGAACCCATTTAGATCTTATCTTGGTATGTGGTGTTAGATGTGGGTCAAGCCCTAATTTCTTCCACACTAGTTTCCAATTTCCCCAGCAGTTTTTGTCAAATAGTGAGTACTTATCCCCAAAGCTGGGGTCTTTGGGTTTATCGAACACTAAATTGCTATAGTTATTGCCTAGTTTGTCTTGTGATCCTATCCTATGCCACTGATCGACTACTCTATTTCTTAGCCAGTACCAAATGGTTTTGATGACCGCTGCTTTACAATATAATTTTAGATGTCGTACAGCAAGGCCACCTTCATCTGCCTTTTTTCTCATTAATTCCCTTGAAATTCTTGACCTTTTGTTTTTCCAAATGAACTTTGCTACTATTTTTTCTAGATCTGTAAAATAATTTCTTGGGAGTTTGATTGGTATGGCACTAAATAATTAAATTAGTTTGGGTAGTATTATCATTTTTATTATATTCACTCGGCCTACCCATGAGCACTTAGTGTTTTTCCAATTGATTAGGTCTGATCTTATTTGTGTGGAAAGTGTTTTGTAGTTTAGTTCATATAGTTTCTGACTTCCTTGGCAGATAGATTCCCAAATATTTTATACTATCATCTGTTATTTTGAATGGAATTTCTTTTTGTATCTCTTGCTGCTGAACTTTGTTGGTAATATATAAAAATGCTGATGATTTATGTGGATTTATTTTGAACCCTGCAACTTTGCTAAAGTTGTGAATTGTTTCTAGTAGTTTTTCAGTTGAGTCTCTAGGGTTCTCTAAGTATACCATCATGTCATCTGCAAAGAGTGATAATTTGGTTTCTTCATTACCTACTCTAATTCCTTTTATCTCTTTTTCTTCTCTTATTGCCAAAGCTAACATTTCTAATACAATATTAAATAGTAATGGTGACAGTGGGCAGCCTTGTTTCACTCCTGATCTTATTGGAAATGGTTTTAGTTTGTCTTCATTACATATGATGCTTGCTGATGGTTTTAAGTAGATGCTACTAATCATTTTAAGGAAAAGCCCATTTATTCCTATACTCTCTAGTGTTTTTAATAGGAATGGGTGTTGGAAGAATCATTCTTGAAAAGAGCTACATCCATCAGAAGTGATCATCACATAATTTTGTTGTTGCCGTGTACAATATTCTCCTGGTTCTGCTCACTTCATTCAGCATCAGTTTATGCAAGTCTCTCCAGTCCTCTCTGAAATCATCTTGATGAGCATTTCTTACAGAACAATAATATTCCATAACATCCATATACTATAATTTATTCAGCCATTCTCCAATGATGGGCATCTACTCCGTTTCCAGCTCTTTGACACTACAAAAAGGGCTGCTATAAATATTTTTTGCACATGTGAGTCCTTTTCTCTTTTTTATGATTTCCTTGGGATATAGACAGAAAGACTGTTGGATCAAAGAGTATGTGTACAGTTTGATAGTCCTTTAGGCACAGTTCCAAATTGCTCTCAAGAATAGTTGGATTGACTCATACCTCCATCAACAATGTATTAGTGTCCAAATTTTCCCACATCCCCTCCAACATTTATCATTATTTTTTCCTGTCATCCTAGCCAATTTGGGAAGTATGAAGAGGTACCTCAGAATTTCTTTTAAATAAAATTTTAAGATGTAATAAATTCAACCTGTAACTTTTAAAGCTGCCCTATTTTTCTGTTATTCTTTTTGGCCTTCTCTCTGTTCTCTTTTGTTCAGCAATCTTCTCTCTATTTCTATCTCTATTGTTGTGTCTCTCTGTATATCTCACCCTACCCCCCCCATCTTCTGGGAAGCCTGTATAAAGTCAAACTAATTTACCTGATTGTTTCGCATTCTTAAATTATGTTTCTTATATCAAAAACCTAGTCATTACTGGCATCTTTTAGTGGTGATGAAGATTACCTGTGCTTTTTAAAAATTCTAATATGGGCTTCTTAGTGTTTGTTCTTCTTTTTTGAAAAGGACCATGGCATCAGGGAAGTGATATCTTGACATGCAAGTGAATTGGATTTAAATGAGGAAGGGCTACACAAGGTCTCCTGCCTCAGTTTTTCCTCAGGAGTTATCTGGATCTAAAGGCCAGATGCAGATCAGGATAACTGAAGATGGCCTAAATCTATATAACAGCCCCTCTTGCCGACAAAACCCTAGAAGGCAACTGCTATTGCCACAGGATTATGGGGAATTCTGTGGGTTTGAGTTCCAACTACTAAAGTCTACATATTCTTTCAATCTACTTACTTTTAACACTTAGTCAGTTAACAGGATTAGGTTTTGGCAAAAGCATTTACTAAAATTGTATAGTAGCTACAAAGTACAAGTATTATTTGAGAGAGTAATCTATGAGGGGATGCTACATATTGATATGATTAACTAGGTTATGATGAATTGCTTTATGTAATCTTGAATTCCTTTCATTTTTATGATCATAGGTTCAACAAATAGGTTTATCATTTGTTGTTGTTTTTAGCTATATTGAAGGAAAAAAAAGGACTATCGAACAAGGGTTAGAACTACTGATTAATGTAGATGGAACAATGATTACAGATGATTGAAAGAAAGCAGAAGCTCTCAACTTATATTTTGCTTCTTTTTCCTCTGCTAGGGAGATAAATCTTTGAACTGCAAAAAGCAAGCCAAAAATGGGCTATAGGAAGTTTAAATCCTAAATAATCAGGAAAATAATAAGAGAGCCACTAGTGCTCCTTAATAAATAGTCATAAAATTCAGGATAATTACATCCCAGGGTATTCAAAGAACTGGTAGATATAATTATCAATTATCCGTGAAAGATTATGGAGGCCAGGAAAGATGCTTACAGATATTATAAAGGGCAAATGTTTTCCTGAATTTCAAAAAAGGGAAATGTGTTTTTAATTATTTTTCTGAAACACATTACTAATAGACTAGATGGTTAATATATAGATAGTGAAGCTCAAATCACTAATAACCTGCATGAATCATACTTAAGGACTGGAAATTGCCTGAAAAATAATTTATTTCATTTTTCTGTCCCCACTTTATAGATGAGAAAACTGAGGCTCAGAGAGTTTAAGCTACTTCCTCAAAGTCCTATTGCTACTAAGTCATAGAGTAATGAGATTCAAATTCAAGTCATCCTACTCTAAACATAATCTTCTTTCTACTACATGAGGCTTGTAATATAGCATTTATAGTAATATAGCAATATAGTCATTGAAATATTAATTATCTTACAATAGGCCTAAATTGATTTTTTTTCCACCAATTGAAGTTCATTAACTATTGTTTTAGAGGGGGGTGGAGCCATGGTGGTGGAGATCAGACAGGACTCTCTGTAACCTCCTCTAACCTTCCCTCAAACCAACAACATATGAAGCCTCTAAACTTATTTTGAAGCAAAAAAATCCACAATATCTGGAGGACAACATGATTCTAGAAGAAGATACTCTGGAAGAACTTCAAAACAGGTCTGTTTTAATTGGGGAGGGGGGTGGTCTGCTGAACCCAGACTGCAGCACAGGGAAACCAGGGCAGGGAGCTGAAGCAGGGAGCTGGAACAGGAGTCGGAACAGGAGTGAGAACATTGTGATTTTCACACACCTGGGAGTCTTCTGGGGGCCTCTTGGGCCAATCTGTCCTGATTGTGGGCAGGTGGTTTGGAGGGTCTGCCTTTTGTGGGGGG
>JAJPUD010000896.1:524918-540367 GCA_023553655.1 Myrmecobius fasciatus
AAGAACTAGAGGTCATCATTAATCACAAAATAAATAAGTTTGACTATATCAAGTTAAAAAGTTTTTGTATAAACAAGATGAATGCAGACAAGATTAGAAGGGTAGCAGTAAACTGGGAAAATATTTTTACATCCAAAGGTTCTGATAAAGGCCTCATTTCTAAAAGATATAGAGAATTGACTCAAATATATAAGAATTCAAGCCATTCTCCAATTGATAAATGGTCAAAAGATATGAACAGACAATTTTCAGACGAAGAAATTGAAACTATTTCTGGTCACATGAAAAGGTGCTCCAAGTCACTATTGATCAGCGAAATGCAAATTAAGACAACTCTGATATACCACTACACACCTGTCAGATAGGCTAAAATGACAGGAAATGATAATGATAACTGTTGGAGGGGATGTGGGAAAACTGGGACACTGATACATTGTTGGTGGAACTGTGAACGGATCCAACCATTCTGGAGAGCAATTTGGAACTATGCTCAAAAAGTCATCAAACTGTGCATACCATTTGACCCAGCAGTATTTCTACTGGGCCTATATCCCAAATTGATCTTAAAGGAGGGAAAGGGACCCACATGTGCAAAAATGTTTGTGGCAGCCCTTTTTGTAGTGGCAAGAAACTGAAAATTGTCCATCAATTGGAGAGTGGCTGAATAAATTGTGGTATATGAATGTTATGGAATATTATTGTTCTGTAAGAAACGACCAACAGGAGGATTTCAGAGAGGCCTGGAGAGACTTGCATGAACTGATGCTGAGTGAAATCAGCAGAACCAGGAGAACATTATACACAGCAACAAGACTATACGGTGATCAATTTTGATGGACATGGTTCTCTTCAACAATGATGTGATTCAAACCAGTTCCTATTGTTCAGCGATGAAGATAGTCATATACATCCAGAGAGAGGCCTGTGGGAACGGAATGTGAACCACAACACAGCATTTTAATGCTTTCTGTGAATATTTCCATGCATTTTGTTTTCCTTCTTAGGTTGTTTTTTCTTCTTCTCTTTCTAGATCTGATGTTTCTTGTGCAGTAAGATAACTGTATAGATAAGTATACATGTATTGTATTTGTCATATAATTTATCCTATTTAGCATGTATTAGATTACCTGTCATCTAGGGGTGGGGGGTGGCGGGAGGGAGGGGAAAAGCTTGGGGAAAAAAAGTTTTTGCAAAGGTCAATGTAGAAAAATCACTCATATGCTTTGTAAATAAAAAGCTTTATTTAAAAAAATAGGCCTAAATTTCTGCAGAAATTATCATTGCTTTCCTTGGCTTATATAATCCTTTCTCAGGACTACCATATCCTTCCTTTCTTAAATTCCTTCTAGTCCTCTGCTTTCCTTTGTGATGGCTTGGCCAAGACTATTCCATGTTCTATAATAATATCAATCATTTATATAGTATTTAATGTTTATATAGCCCGTCTACAAAAATTATCTCATTTTATTCTTATCACAACCTTGGAAGCTAGGAACTATTATTATCCCTATTTTACAGCTGAGGAAACTGAGGCAGGGAAGTATCTAATTTGCCCAAGGTCACATTAGTTAGTAATTTTCTTTTTGCTGAGACATTTGGGGTTAAATGACTTGCTCAGGATCATACAGCTAGCAAGTGTTAAGTGTCTGAGGCTAAATTTGAACTCAGGTCTTTCTGACTTCAGGGCTGGTGCTCTAACCACTTAACCACCTAGTTGCCCCATTAGTAATTTTCTAATACTGAATTTGAACTAAGTTCTTTCTAAATCTGGGCCCTATACTGCCATTATACTTCCCATACAAGTCTCTTTGGGGTTTTTAAATTCTCTCTGTCTCAAAAAGCATTGAATCACTCATTTTATGGATTTCAATCTCAACATTCACTCACACTTTGCAAGTTGTTTGTAAATGGACTTGCCAAGTCTATGCTAATCAGGACTCTGAAATCCATGATGACGGGTTCCTGACTGAGTTGCTACCTCAAAATCTGTGGAAGCTGCCCCTTCCCCCGGTGAAAAGGTCTTCAGAATGATACCTATTTCCATATATTCTTCCAATGATCCATACTTCATTCCATAATTTTAAGTCTCTTGTGTGGGTATTTACTGCAACTCTTTTTTTTTTCCTTTTTTTTTTTTTTGCTTTTTGCTGAGGCAATTGGGGTTAAGCGACTTGCCCAGAGTCACACAGCTAGGGAATGTTAAGTGTCTGAGACCAGATTTGAACTCAGGTCTTCCTGACTTCAGGGCTGGTGCTCTAACCACTGCACCACCTAGCTGCCCCTTTACTGCAACTCTTAATTCAAACATGTCCATCAAGTTAAAACAAACTGCTGGCACTAGTAAGGATACAGAAATTAAACTATAAGTGACTTAGAATGGTGGGGGATATGCAAAGATGTGCTGATAAATATTTAACAACAGTCTTGCCAAAAAAAAATACAAAGGACTAAGTTTTAATTTGTTTAATTTAATCAAATCAACATTTTCTCCATCATTTTCTTTAAGTCTAGAAAATCAACAAAATAATTAGCCAAGCCCTAAGATTGTAGCAATTGCCAATTTCCCAGGTGTAAATGGTCACCCTAAAAATTTTATAATTGGCATAAAAAAGAATCAGGATAGTGTAAAAATATGTATATTATTTATTTACTAAACAGAATCCTGCTATGAGCTAGGCAGAGGGCAGCTAAATGGTGAAGTGCTTAGAGTGTTGGGTCTCAAGTCAGGAAAATTCATCTTCCTAATTTCAAATCTGATCTGAGACACTTTTTAGTTGGGTAAGCCTGGGAAATTCACGTAACCCTACTTGCAACAGTTTCCACATCTGTAAAATGAGCTGGAGAAGGAAATGGAAAACCACTCCAGTATCCTTTCCTAGAAAACTCCAAATGGGATCATGAAATGATTGAAACAACTGAACAACAAAAATGGGATAAGTGGCTCAGTAGCTGAATTAGGTTCTCATGAATCATTTCTTGGGATCAGTAGAAAGTAGAAAGCTGGAAAGGAAAGAAAGTAAACACATAAGAACAAGTAGATGAAATTTTACAGTGAAAAATTACTAGCAGATTTCCAATTGATAAATGGTCAAAGGATACAAATAGGAAGTTTTCAGAAAAAAATCAAAGCTATCTAGAGAAATACAAATTAAAACAACTCTGTGGTACTACTTCACATCTATGAGATTGGCTAATAAGAGAGAAAAATAAAATGACAAATGTCGGAGAGAATGAGGAAAAATTGGGACACATACATTTTTAGTAGAGTTGTGAACTGACCCAATCATTCTTGAAAGCAATTTAGAACTATACACAAAAAGCTATGAAACTATATATACTCTTTGACTCAGAATTACCACTACTAAGTTGGTATCCCAAAAAGATAAAAGGAAAAGCATCTATAAGTACAAAAATATTTACAGGAGCTCTTTTTGTGGTGACAAAAAATTGGAAATTGTGGGGAAGCCAATCATTTAAGGAATGGCTGAATAAGTATATTGGTTGGTTGGTTGTTATCCACCATTCTTGAAGAGGACCAAAATGACATCACTATGTTAGATCCAAGTTACAGTGTCAACTGTGGCTGATCAGAACAATACAAGCTCAGAGTGCTCTGCCACAGATCCGACACAAATAGTCCCTGTGAACATTTGGGGTGGATTCTGTAACTTTGTGCATATCTCATGTTTCTTGTAAATAGTTTTATGCCAACATAGTTTCATAAAAATCTGGGAAGACTTATATGAATTGATACAAAGTGAAGTTAGCAGAACCAGAAGAACATTCTACATAGTAACAGCAATACTGTACAATCATCAGTTGGGAAGTACTCAGCTATTCTGATCAAGACAATATCATCAAAAATGCTATCTCCAGAGAAAGAATTGATACAATCTGAATGTAGATTGAAGCATAATTTTTGGTTGTCATTTTATCTCTCTTTCTCTCTCTCTCTCTTTTGGTCTGCATTTTGTTTTACAAGAGAGCTAATATAGAAATAAATTTTGCATGACTTCAAATGTATAATCTATATTAAATTTCTTGCCTTCTCAAGGTGGAGGAATGAAGAGAGGGAGAGAATTTGGAACTCAAAAAAATTTTGTGTTAAAAATTATTTTTACCTATAATTGAGAAATAACTAACAAAATAAATAAAATTTACTGGGGGGGAATTAATAGCAGAGTAAGATAACCCCATTGCCAATATAGCTATTACTGGAGTCTGTTCATTTGTTCCAAATGGATAGCGATTGCTTGAGGGCTAAGTACAAAAATAAATTTTGAGAAGAGCCTAATTACAGCATCAGCCACTTCAGCACTCTAGAAAAATTGTAAAAAGCAGAGCAATCTTTGGTCCAGATGATGAATTTAGAAATTACTTTTTACCAATTTTTTTTTTCCTGAGGCAATTGGAGTTAAGTGACTTGCCCAAGGTCACTCAGCTAGGAAGTGTAAAGTGCTGAAGCCACATTTGAACTCAGATCATCCTGACTTCAGGGCTGGTGCTCTATCCACTGCGCCACCTAGCAGCCCTGCAGGGAAAGTTTTAAGACCTAACATAGATCCAAAAAATTAGCGAATGAATTTTTCAAGCATTAAACCTGTATTTATGTGTATATCAGTATTCAAATGTGTGAAGGTTGGTTTTGGGTTTTTTTTTTTTTTGGCCTATTTATATATGCCTAGCTCAGAATGTAAAGTTCAAAATGCATAGTCTTTATTTATTTATTTTTTACAAAAGATGCAAAAGTCCAAGAGAGCTGTTAAAAATTGTCTAGCAACCTTTGACTCTGTGTGCATATAGGGAGAGATGAGGAGGAGGTTGGAGGTAAAAAAAAAAAAAAAAAAAAGCTGTTTCTTTGATTAGGAACTCCCAAGTCAATCTTATTACATATGGTGTAAGTTCTTTTGAATTTGGCATTACTAAATTTGCGAAGTTATCTATCAATATACTATCAGACTTGGTATTTTAAGCCTGATCTACTTAAAGGAGCCAGTTTAATGTAAGATTATTTGTGAGGACTTAAATATTTGTAGGTTATTAGATTCCATTGAATTCATGGGAAGGATTTTGTCCTAACAAAAGGATGTTTAAATTTTGCTTCTTAAGCTTTGTATTGTTTCATCTTTTGATTTTATTAATTTGAAATATTGCATGTTGTATAATTTTTTTGAACACTGTATGTTGCAGATTATAATGGGATAGAAATTACATCACCTCTCCTCAAACCTTCCATGGTACCTTTCCCCCCAAACTCTCAGCTGAAGACATTGTCTCATACTACACTGAAAATATTGAGGTCATGTAACAGAAAGCTCCCTCTTCTCTGCTCTTCATTTTTATCACTCAGATATCTTTTTACATTGTTTTCCTTTAATTATCTCACATGAAGCAGTCTGAATTTTATATAATATTTGCATGAATACCACATGTACATGATAATGGCTTCCAATTATTGCAGACACAAGCGTGTTTCAAACAAACATGTGCTTGTTGCAGAGGAAAATATCTTTGTATTATAATTTGACATTTATTTACTTCTTGAGGAATCATTAAAGAATTTTTATTGAAAACCTATCATCTTCCTTTGGAGTTCTCAAACCCTTTAGAGTTCTCAAACACTAAAGGAGAACCACTGCACTAAATTAATGTATGACACTTTGTTTAACTATGCCTTCATGGATGAACATCTATTATCTTTACTGTTTTTTGCTACTACAAAAATGTTATATTTTTTTGAATATAGAGTCTTTGTGACCTGGAATGAGGATGGAGATGAAATCCCTAATAGTGGAAACTCTGGGTCAAAGGGTATGGATATTTTAGTGATTTTCTTTGTATATTTTCAAATTGCTTTCCTGAATGATTGAACTGATTCACAGCTGCACCAACCCTGCATAAATTCTGTTTGTCTTTCTAAAATCCAATATTATTTCCAAGTTTTGGTATCCTTTCCAATTTGATGAATATGAGATGAAATCTCAAAACTGTTTTGTTTTGCATTCTCTTATCAGTGATTTGGAATATTCTATCATATACTTGTATATGATAGAATATTCCAAATCACTGATTTTTTAATACTTCTTTTTAGAACTATTTATATCCCTTGTCCATTTATCCATTGAGGATCTCCATTGGGGAATGGCTTTTGGTTTTTTATTTGTGTCAGTTCTATATTTTAGATATTAGAGATAATTGATGTAAAGTTTCCCTCCAATTGACCACTTCTCTTTTTATTCTTCTTGCATTACTTTTGCTTATGCTAAAGCTTTTCAATGTCATGAAATTAAAATTATTTTTGTGATTATCTCTATCCATTTTGTGAAACATTAACCTAATTATAACTGTAAAGATCAATCATCGGGTCATCAGAAACTTACTAAGTACTTACTATCTATCAGCCACTGTGTTTAAGCCTTTGAAATCAATACAAAGAAAGGCAAAAATAGTTTTTGCCCTGTATCACCCATTGTATTTTCAATCTCAGTTTTTACACTGGTCCCCTGTCTGAAAAGCACTATACTTTCTCACCTCTGTTTCTTAAAAAAAAAGTCCTAATTTCTTTCAAAGCTTAGCTGAAGCACATAAAACCTTTTCTGATTTCAAAGACTAGTGCCCTCTTTTTCAAATTAACTTGTATTTATTTTGAATATATTTATGTAGATACATGTTATCTCCCTCAGATTGAGTGTAAGTACTTTGAAGATAGGGACTATTTCATTTTTGTCTCTCTAGAGCCTAACACTCTGTATGTACAAAAAAAAAAGTACTCAGTAGATAATGATTGTTTGATAGCCTAGTATGGAAGCTCGTGATCACCTCTAGGTATCTCATTTTAGGAGACATTCATAAACTATAAATGAACTGGGTGAAATGTGTTTAAAACCACAGGGTAACATTTATATGGCTTAGGGGAAATATGCTAATTTTTTTTCAAGTATTCAAAGAGCTTTCAGATAAAGGTGGATTAATTCTGTTAGGGGCAGACCGTGGAGCAAAGGGTAGAAGCTGCAGAGAGACAAGTTTGAGGCTATTTTCTAATAATGAGAGTCATCCAAAAGCAGAGAGCACTATGTTCGGGAGGGAGTGTATTTCTATCTCACTACAAGTCTTGAAACAAAGGCCAGATGATCACCTGCTGGAGTTATTGCAGAAGGGTTCTTGATTAGGTGGGGATTGGACTAGCAACCTCCTTCCTAATTTGGATTTAGTTTGTGTCTGTTTGAACGCGGGAGAAGGGAGGATCCTTGGAGAGAACTTCAAGTGAGATAACGAATCTTCGGAACTTGGCAAATTTTAATGCTTTGTCAGATCATCATCATAATCTGATCCAAACCCCTTTTTTTACAGCTGGAGAAACAACGCAATGAGTCGTGATTTGCACAAGTTTCGTACACTTGACTTGGACTTGAGAAGGTTGACATTTTGCGCGTCGCAATCAGAGGTTACCCTTTAGAATCCCCTCCTTCCAATCCCACGGAACGGTCTCGGAAGGGAAGCACAGTGTTGCCCTTGACGACCAGTGAGAAGGTCACCGAGGCCCCTTTCCGGGATCACACTTCAGCAAATATGACTTCGTCTAAGCCTGGTTGGCATGGGATTAGGTACGCCCGCTTAAAAATTTCCTCTCAAGGACGCTTTTTCTTCTCTCTTCTCCCGCCAGTGCTTCCGGACAAGATGCACAGGCTGCCGGTAGCGTGGTAGGAAAGCCTCCGAGGGTCACTTGAGGAGTAGAAGACGCTCTGTGAAGGAGGACAGTCGCGGTGCAGGCAAATGGTCTGGACAGCCTAGTCGCGCGGCAGGTGACGTTAAAGGCCCCTGCTGCACGTTTCCGAAGGCCGGGGTTGCTGCCTTGCTCTAGGTCTGTGTCACCTACTGTGCTTGGTTCCGCCCCTCATCCTTACCCTGGGCAACTCCTGGAAAACCTTTTTTCTGGGAGTGAGATATGGCGCGGGAGCTCCGCGCACTGTTGGTGCTCTGGGGCCGACACCTACGGCCTCTGCTTGGACCACGGGAGCCGGGGCTGCGGACTATCGCCGGAGGTAAGGCCGGCAGGGGTGACGACCCTCGCTCCCTGCAGCTTCCTCCGGGCCGTTCCAGAGAAAGAAGTGAGGCGCGGACCGCGGCCGGGGGAGTTGGGCTGGGGAGGATTAGCGGCCGATTTAGGAGGAGCTCGGACATCGGCCTGGAGGCAGCCCACGTGGGATTTCAGAAGCGGGGCTGGCCCTGGAGGATGATGATCATTCAAAGCAACAAATGTTTTTCTTCTCATTTCCATTTAAGAGTCAGATGTAAACAGTGTCATTTTCAGGCTTGGTATTTGGCATGATTAATAAGCGCTTCAAAAAAAAAGTTAGGTACTGCAAATCAACTTGTGCTTAATGCGGTATATGTAGAAGGAGCAATGGTAGACGCTGGAAGAGGTATACAATTTAAGACCTAGCTCCTGCTTTTGTAGGACTTAAAGTCTAATAGAGGAGGACACTGGCAGGAGCTATGCTGTGATTGATACATGCGTATTAAAGAGTTGTGAAAAGTGTCAGGAGAAACTGGTCGGGGTCGGGGACACTTGCGAAAAGTGGTGTTGAGCTGGCATGACCAAAGGGGCCAAGAGAGAATCTCGGGTAAAGAGAATATTTGAAGGGTATCACAACAATAAGATCAGTTTAGTTTGAATGGGGTAGATTATTGAGGGAGATTTAGTGGAAATTATAATGGGTAATAAGGCAGGAAAAGTAATTGTGTAGGAACAGCGAATGCCAAGATAAGCAATTTGATATTTACCTAGTAGGTAATAAGGAGTTGTTTAAAATTTTGAGCAGAGCAACAACTAAATTATGCATAAAAGTAGTTTGTTATGAGAAATCGTTTTGCCAGGGGAGTGGGGGTGGCAAGGCCTGTTAGGAAGCTGATGCAATAGGTTAAGTAGTCAATAAATATGTGTGTGTATGAGAGAGAATGAGAGGGAGGGAGGGAGGAAGGGAGAGAGGAGACAGAGAGAGAAAGAGTGGAGAGGGAAAATTGAGATGATTGGGTATGAGAGATTGGGGAAGAGTCAAATCATTGACTTCTCCAGTGTTGGAGGCAGAGTGCCTGGATAGTAGCATTGACAGAAATTGTGAAGACAGGAGGAAGACTAGGTAATACCACAACAGTACAGTGGCATGTGAATTAATTGGGATAAATTAAAACAAATTTATTAACCTATACAATAAACATTGCAACTTTTTTTCATTAAAGAATTTGTAATATGCAGTTTATACTTTTGCTGTAGTCACTTGTTTTACATGATTTTATTGTATGCATGGAAAATTTTGAAATTTTCTTTGGTTCTTCCTGAAATAATACTTTGAACATATTTGATATTAAGCATACCTTTAATAAACACTGATCTATCACTTTTAAAACCCATATTTAAAAAATTAAATTCTGAACTTAAAAACCAAATAATATTTTCATGTACTGTATAAAACAGCAAAAAGATTGTATGTGAAACTATAAATCTTTACAGCTTTCTTTTTAAGTATCTAATAAATTCAATATAGTTTTATGTTTAAAACCTGTTCTGTTTTTTTATCTTTAGCTTCCTTTATGTCTCTTATATTTAAAAATATTTTGTGACCTTTTTCTTTTGGCATTTTCTCTCCCCTTCCACTCCCTCCCTTTATTTTCATTGACACAAAACCAAAACCAAACAAACCCTCTTATGCATAGTCAAGGCAAATTTTGACACTGGTTCTCTGAAAATGACTGACCTTGACCATCAGCAGTCCTGAACAACATACTTCATCTATTGTACTCTGGAAAAGAGAGAGGCTGGTCATTGTATTTCTAAGTTGTTCAAAATAGTTCCTCCACTCTACTTATCATATATGTGGTTCTTGCTGGTTCTGTTCACTTCACTCTGCATGATTTCATACAGATCTCAGTTTTCATTGAATCTATTCCTTTGATCATTTCTTATGGTGCAATAATCTAAAACCTTTATATCCTGTAATTTGTTTAGTCATTCCCCCATTTACTTAATTTTCAGGTCTTTGGCACTTAAGCAGAGCTGCTTTAAATATTTTTATGCATATGAATTCTTTTACTCAATCTTGATATATTTGGCATAGAAATTTGTGGCATCACTTAGACAAAGGACTTTGACTTTAGGGCATAGTTCCAAATTACTTTCCAAATAGGCTGCATGTAATCTCAGCACATCAGTAAATGCATCAGTATGCTTGTTTTCCTGATGCCCTTCCAACAATTGGCCTTTTCTTTTTTATTACCTTTGATAATAAATGTGATGAGGAGATCAAATGTATTTTGAGTTGTACTTCTTTATTGCTAATTAGGAACATTTTTTAATAGAGCTGTCGATAGCTTTGAGTAACATTTAATCATATCCTCACCATTTTTCTTTACGGAAATGATTCTTGTCTATATATTTTAGTAAGTCATTTACATATCTTGGATATAAAACCTTTATCAGAAAAACAATGCAACACTGCTTCCCTTCTAATTTTAACTGCATTGGGTTTGTACAAAAATCTTAAAATTTTATGTAACAAAAACTATCCATTTTATCTCCTATTATCCTTTTTTTCCACTGTTGGGTCGAGAACTTTTTTATCCATACTTTCTAATGCTATCCTTCCTTCTCTAATTTGTTCATGATGTTTTATATTGACCCCCTATATCTATTTGGAACTTACATTGTTATATTATGTGAGGTGTTGGTCTAAATCTAATTGCTGCCTAACTACTTTTCATTTTTCCTAGCAATTTTTGTTAAGTAGTGGGTCCTTACCCTAGTAATTGGGTTTTGCAGTTTATTGAACATTGAGCTACTGTGGCTTTTTTGTTTCTATAGATCACACATCTAATCTGTTCCATTGATCTAAATATTTTTAAACTAGCATCAGATATTTTTAATAACAATTATAGTATAATTATAACTTTTTTCATTGTTTCCCTTAGTATTGTTGACTTTTTGTTAATTTTTTTTAGCACTAATTAATCATTCGGTAGTTTGATGAGTATGGTGTGGAAAAGGTAATTTAAGTAGTAGTCATTTAAAAAAAATTATGAGTATTTTATTTATCCCTAGTTACACTACAAGAAAACTTTTAGCATTCATTTTTACAGAATAACAGCAACTTGTGAGATGATCAGCTGTGGATGACATGACTGTTCTTAGGAATACAGAAATCTAAGACAACTTTGAAGGACTTAAGGGGAAAAAAATGCTATCCATATTTAGAAAAAATCCATATCCAGGATTCTGAATGCAGGTTAAAGCATAATTTTTTCCCTTTATTTTTTGTTTCTTTTTTTGATTTGTTTCATCTTTCATAATCATGACTAGTGTATAAATATGTTTTGCATGATGGCACATGTGTAAACTAAATCAAACTGCCTACTTTGGAAGAGGGGAAGGAAAGAGAGGAAGGGAAGAAAATTTGGAACTCAAGATATTATAAAAATGAATGCTAAAAGTTTGTTTTATTTTCTATTAATTATGTTTCTTTTTTTCTTTTTTTTTATTATTAAAGCTTTTCATTTGTATAACATATGTATGGGTAGTTCCTCAGCATTGATCTTTACAAAGCTTTCCATTACATTTACCCCCAGTCCCTTCCCCTCCCCTAGATGGCAGGAAGTCCACTACATGTTAATAATGTTAAAATACTTGACAAGTTGTACAAGAAAAATTCTATCTACAAGGAAAAAAAAAAAGAAAATCAGAGAAAGGAAACACAATGCAAGCAAACATCAATAGAGAGCATGAAAATGTTATGTTGTGGTCCACATTTCATATCCCTCTCTCTGGGTGTATATGGTTTTCTTCACTGAACAGTTGGAACTGGTTTGAAACATTTCATTGTTGAAGAGAGCCATGTCCATCAGAATTGATCATCATGTAATATTGTTGTTGCTGTGTATAATGATCTCCTGGTTCTGCTCGTTTCACTCAGCATCAGTTCATGCAAGTCTCTCCAGGCCTCTCTGAAATCATCCTGCTGGTCGTTTCTTACAGAGCAATAATATTCCATAACATTCATATACCTTAACTTATTCAGCCACTCTCCAATTGATGGGCATCCATTCAGTTTCCAGTTTCTAGCCACTACAAAAAGGGCTGCCACAAACATGCTTGCACAGGTGGGTCCCTTTCCCTCCTCTAAGATCTCTTTGGGATATAGGCCCAATAGAAAACTGCTGGGTCAGAGGGTATGCACAGTTTGATAACTTTTTGAGCACAGCTCCAAATTGCTCTCCAGAATGGTTGGATCCGTTCACAGTTCCACCAACAATGTATTAGTGTCCCAGCTTTCCCACATTCCCTCCAGCATTCATCGTTATCTTTTCCTGTCATTTTAGCCAATCTGACAGGTGTGTAGTGGTACCTCAGAGTTGTCTTAATTTGCATTTCTCTGATCAATAGTGATTTGGAGCAACTTTTCATATGACTAGAAATAGTTTTACTTAATTACGTTTCTTTTGGGAGCAGGGGGAAGGTTAAGTGGCTTGCCCAAGGTCACACAGCCACCAAGTGTTAAGTGTCTGAGGCAGGGTTTGAACTCAGGTCCTTTTGATTCCAGGGCCAGTGCTCTGTCCACTCTGTCATCTATCTTCTCTGACAGTTTCTTGAAAGATGGTCTAGGTTCATTTTTTGATCATTGCTTTCAGGTAAATCAGGTTTTTTTTCTCTTTTTAGCTTTTCATTTTCAAAATATTTGCATAGTTTTCAATATTTATCCTTGCAAAACCTTTGTTTCAAATTTTTTCTCTCCACCTACCCCCTCCCTCCGACAACAAGTAGTCCAGTATATGTTAAACATGTGCAGTTCTTCCATACATATTTCCACAATTATGCTACACAAGAAAAATCAGATCAAAAAGAAAAATGAGAAAGAAAACAAAAAGCAGGCAAACAATAACAACAAAAAGGTGAAAATACTATGTTATGATCCATATTCATTCCCCATAATTCTCTCTCTGTGTGCAAATAGATCTCTTTATTACAAGTCTGTTGGAATTGTTCTGAATCACTTCATTGTTGAAAAGAGCCACATCAATTAGAATTGATCATCCCATAATCTTGTTGCTGTTAGACCAATATTTAAAAAAAAAATTTTTTTTCCTGGATCTCTTTTCTGGATCCATTTATTTTTCCATTAAGATATTTCGCTTTTTTTTTTTTCTATTCTTTTGGTTTGTTTTGTTTCCAGATTATAAAATCATTAGGTTCCATTTGTTCACTTCTAATTTTTAAAGAATTATTTTTTTCAATGAGCTTTTGTACCTTTTCCATTTGTCCAATTCAACTTTTTTTTTAATTAAAGCTTTTTATTTGCAAAACATATGCATGGGTAATTTTTTAACATTGACCCTTGCAAAGCCTTCTGTTCCAAATTCCCCTAGATGGCAGGTAGTCCAATACATGTTAACTATGTTAAAATATATGAAAGTCCAATATATGTATAAATATTTATACAGTTATCTTGCTGTATAAGAAAAATTGGACCTACAAGGAAAACAAAATGCAAGATCTCACAGGCCTCTCTCTGGGTGTGGATGGCTTTCTTCATCACTGAACAATTGGAACAGGTTTGAAACATCTCATTGTTGAAGAGAGCCATGTCCATCTGAATTGATCATCATATAGTCTTCTTGTTGCCGTGTATAATGATCTCCTGGTTCTGCTCATTTCACTTAGCAGCAGTTCATGCAAGTCTCTCCAGGCCTCTCTGAAATCATCCTTCTGGTCGTTTCTCACAGAACAATAATATTCCAGGACATTCATATACATAATTTATTAAGCCATTCTCCAATTGACGGGCATCCATTCAGTTCCAGTTTCTAGCCACTACAAAAGGACTGCCACAAACATTTTTGCACATGTGAGACCCTTTCCCTCCTTTAAGATCTCTTTGGGATATAAACCCAATAGAAACACTGCTGGGTCAAAGGGTATGCATAGTTTGGTAACTTTTTGAGCATAATTCCAAATTGTTCTCCAGAATGGTTGGATCTGTTCACAGTTCCACCAACAATGTATCAGTGTCCCAGTTTTCCCACATCCCCTCCAACATTCATTGTTATCTTTTCCTTTCATTTTAGCCAATCTGACAGGTATGTAGTGGTACCTCAGAGTTGTCTTGATTTACATTTCTCTGATCAATAGTGATTTGGAGCACCTTTTCATATGACTAGAAATAGTTTTAATTTCATCATGTGAAAATTGTCTGTTCATATCCTTTGACCATTTGTCTATCGATTGGAGAATGGCTTGAATTCTTATAAATAAGAGTTCACTATATATTTTAGAAATGAGGCCTTTATCAGAAACATTAAATGTAAATATGATTTCCCAATTTATTGCTTCCCTTGTAATCTTGTCTGCATTAGTTTTGTTTATACAAAAACTTTTAAACTTAATATAGTCAAAATTATCTATCTGGTGTTCAATTAAGAGTTCCAGTTCTTCTTTGGACATAAATTTATTCCATCTCCACAGGTCTGAGAGGTAAACTATCCTTTGTTCCTCTAATTTGCTTATAATATCACTCTTTATATCTAAATCATAAACCCATTTAGATCTTATCTTGGTATGTGGTGTTAGGTGTGGGTCGAGCCTTAATTTCTTCCACATTAGTTTCCAATTTCCCCAGCAGTTTTTGTCAAATAGTGAGTACTTATCCCCAAAGCTGGGGTCTTTGGGTTTATCAAACACTAAATTGCTATAGTTATTGCCTAGTTTGTCTTGTGATCCTATCCTATGCCACTGATCGACTACTCTATTTCTTATCCAGTACCAAATGGTTTTGATGACTGCTGCTTTATAATATAGTTTTAGATCTGATAAAGCAAGGCCACCTTCATCTGCCTTTTTTCTCATTAATTCCCTTGAAATTCTTGACCTTTTGTTCTTCCAAATGAACTTTGCTACAATTTTTTCTAGATCTGTAAACTAATTTCTTGGGAGTTTGGTATGGCACTAAATAAGTAAATTAGTTTGGGTAGCATTATCATTTTTATTATATTTGCTTGGCCTACCCATGAGCACTTAATATTTTTCCAGTTGACTAGGTCTGATTCTATTTGTGTGACAAGTGTTTTGTAGTTCAGTTAGTCTAGTTCCTGACTTTTCCTTGGCAGATAGATTCCCAAATATTTTATACTATTGATAGTTATTTTGCTTTTGATGACCCCCTCCCCCACACAATACTTCACCCTTTAGATCCCCTCCCCTTGTTTTTATTCCTTTCCCCTGATTCTTCTATTTTCCCTTCTATTAGTTTGTCCCTTACTTTTTTTTCCTCCCTTTCCTCCCACTTCCCTCTAGCAACAGACAAGTTTCTATGTGAAATCAAATGTCTGATATACACTTTTAGAGCCCAACCTGATGAGAGTAAAATTTACACAGTGCTCATCTCCCTCCCCTCTTTCTCTCAATG
>JAJPUD010000897.1:0-46092 GCA_023553655.1 Myrmecobius fasciatus
TAATTAGACATTATGAGAAGGGAACAGGCAACTGACACTCTAGAGCAGACCGCATCCTTACATTCATAAAATTGACTGAAAAGAACAGAGAATGGTTAATCCCACTTTTTACTGCTAAGTAAACAAAAAAAGACACATCATTTGGTAAAGTAAAACAGTATTAAGAGCAGGGCTATCACCCAAAAGCTTGTCTTCATGAATATGTAAAAATCATAGAACATCCCTTGAAACATAGAATAGAGATAACTTTGTCCAACAATCTCTAATTATAAATATTAACTGAAGTGTAAAACAAGGAAACTTAGTTTGTCAGAGGTGATAGTCACTGTCATGGAGAGTGTCCAATGCTGAGGTAATGGAAGAGAGATTCCCTTTAGTTGGTAATGTTCTTCAGATGATGCTCTAAGCAGAAAGTTCTTCTATATCAAATGAGATCAAACAAAAATCATGTAAGTACCTACTATATTCCAGGCATTGCCTATAACTGGAGTTCTGCCTATTTATGTTAAGACAAACCACATGAATAAATAATATTGATGGTCCACATCTGCAGTTGAATAGGCAGCCTCTCTCTGGCTGGGATATTAGTACATATCATTTGACAAACACTGCAGTTAGATAAGACACTAAGCCTAGAGTTGAAGTGGAGATTGAGCTGGATTGTTCTTATGAAATGATTAATTGGAAGACAGAATGAAATGCAGTCTGCATAACTAGTGGTAGTACCATATCAATAAAGTCACAAATCTATCAGTGTCAGAGAAGCGTCCCCATCCAGCTTTATCTCATTTTGAACTTAAGTACTCCTGACATTATTCTTAGAGGACTGTTCCACATTTTTTATCTTATTTTTTATTGCCTGTATTGCTCTTCATTCTTTGGTACACATCTCATTAAAATCTAGGTTCATTAATAAATTACTTTTGCCTCTATTTTCCTTTTTCTTTCTCATTGGAATTGTTTCCATTTGTGACCTCAGAATTTCATTCTTGAGAATTCCATCTTTCTCTTGGATTCGGCTCTCTTATAGAGTTTTAATCCATAGGATCCTATATATTCCTTCTCTGAATCCTGAAGTCTGTTCTTCAAAAACCACTTTGTTCAAATTTCTTCTTTTCTATCCCAAATTGCAAAAACTGGTAAGAATTTCCATTTTCATAACTAAGCAACCAGCAGATATTTCTGACCATACTTTTTTGGTCAGAATTAAGTTTAGATTCAAAGGTCCAATTGTTTCTACCTTTATATTTTGAAGATTGAAATGGTTTTTAGGGGAGAAGAGGGGGAGAGAGAGAGAGAGAGAAAGAGAGAGAGAAACAAATGTTCACATAATTTAATTCTAACTCATCACTATTAAGGTATGCCTCCATGTGGAGTTTTTATCTTTTTTCCCCAAATTCCTCATATCCAGGTGGCTTATGGTATGATCTAATGACAGCATTTCTTCTGTTCCTGTCTCAATTAAGCTTCACTTAAGAATCTCTTAAAATTGTAATAATCCCAGCATTTGACAAAAAGATCTTAAGGTTACAAACATTTGTTAACATCTACCTCATTTTTATAAACCTATTACTTTTAAAACTATTTCCCATCCTATCCCCAAAAGAACCTTTGGAGAGGGACCTTATCTTTTTCTGTCCTGGACTATTTTAGCAATGGGATGAAGTCTATGGGCCCTTCTCAGAATGTTTTTTTTTTTTTGTTTTTGCTTTTTTTTGTTGTTGTTGAGGCAATTGGGGTTAAGTGACTTGCCCAGGGTCACACAGCTAGGAAGTGTCTGAGGCCAGATTTGAACTCAGGTCCTCCTGACTTCAGGGCTGGTGCTCTAACCACTGCGCCATCTAGCTGCCCCTTCTCAGAATGTTTTTAAGGATTACATAGGACTACAAAAGAAGCCAATTATATTTAAATAGTTATCAAAATATTAAAAAACAAGTCATAAGTTCTAGCTTAAGAACCTCTGCTTTATTCCTAATTAATTCTGAGTAAGCATGACTATTATTTTTGACAGTATATAATTTTATTATATTTTAATTTTTTTTTAATTCTTTCTTGAATAGGAAGAATCTCTTCCTTGAATAGAAACTAGGATTTTAGTTTCAGGCTAAATAACAATTGAGAATAAACCCACTGTTTCTGTTATGAGGAAAAGATAGGTCAATCAGTACATGTACTGTTGATACCATACTGTGAAAGCTAAATAAAATATACATGTTTTGTAATTTTCATCTTCATTGTTGAGTTTTAGTCATGTCTCACTCTAAATGACTCCATTGGGGCTTTTTTTTTTTTTTTTTTTGGCAAATATACTAGAGAGGTTTGCCATTTCCTTCTCCAGTTCATTTTAGATGAGAAAACTGAGGCAAGTAGAATTAAGTGACTTGTCCAATGTCACACACCTATTAAGTGAAGGTGAGTTTTCCTGACTCTGGGCCCAGCAAACATTATCCACAGCTACCTAATTGCCCTAATAATAATTGTTAAACTAAAGATGGCATATTACCTGTCACAATCAGTTTTGTTTCCTATTTTAAGGAAATATACTTTGGGGGAGTAGGAGAATTTGTTTGGGAAGTATGTCTTGTTTCAAAATAAAACATTAAAAATATGAAATAAAAAAGTAGACTGGATTTGGACACTAATTTCAAAACTAATAATCATTGACATTAAAGTAATACTTTATGATTTCAAAGCACTGTCACTCACATTATTTCACTTGATCCATAGAGCTACCTATGATCTCAAAAAAATTATTTAACTTCCCTGCATAGTATTTTCCTCATATATGAAAAAGAAGCAATAATATTCACTTATCCAGCACTTCTTACAGTGCCTTGCACATAGCAGGCATTTAAAAAATGTTTATGAACTGGCTGATAAGATTGTTGTGAGGAAAACTCTTTGAAAAACTGAAAACAGAAAGCAAATATAATTTTTATTATTATTACCCATTAGTACCCATTTTACATTGAAAAACTGAGGAGTAAAAAAAAGAGGTGACTTGTTACATTTTGGTCACATAGCTAACAGATATTCTTTTGTATAATTCTTTACATTATACAACCTTTTCAAGTATGAGGACACTTTTTTAATCTCAAAAATATATCATACCCTTTCATCACAATGCTACTATTACTACCCATTGAATGAGAATATACATGATGATAATAAACCATTATAAGTTCTATAATATTTATAAATGATTTTGTTTTGTTAATCATTGTAGCATCTACACATATGTGAAAAATAGTATGTAAGATATTACTTATTCAGTTCTTAAAAGGTACATTTTTATCTATTATCCTGAGTCATTTAATGAAAAGAGATCTTTTGTAATAAATCTTTAAGACCCACTTTACTACACCATGCTGTTAGTAATCCATTTATTAGTATTGAAAATAATGTATTTCTTCCCCTTTTAGTCATTTTTGATACCATGCCAGCCTTAATAGCTATTTACCTAAGTATGCAGCACAAGTAACTATTTGTACTCAACATACAAAAAAAGGTTAGATTATATTAATTTTACCACCAGCATACCACACTATAGAAATACAGTGTTTTAGGGTTTGTTTGTTTTTTTTTTTGCGGGGTGGGGCGAAGAAGGAGGGAAGGAGAATTGTGGAATGATCAATTTATTTATAAGGATTTGCACCATAATGTCATGAACTTGGAAGAGTCACAATTTTCAGTTTGTCTGCAAGTATGCAATAGAAGTGGTTATAGAAAATTATTCTTTCAGTTGCTAGGGAGTCATAAATAGATTCCCTTATTTTACACATCCTTTGAAGTAGTACAACTTCAGTGCAATATTTCATAGCTAATTTTAAGTTATATGTTCAAACTTACAGTGTTACTTAACCTTCTTCAGTTTCCTAAAGACTGAATCAAAGTTTTCCAAGTAATTTCTCCAAGTATTACTCATTATAAACATTTTTGAGATATTTTAAATATGTGAAATGGAGCAAAACAAATACTTCACCAAGTAATGTTTTCCGTGGAGAGCGGGTGTGTATGTTCTCACTTTGTGAGATTAAAAAGCCCTGTTTAGACCAATGGAGAGAACTAGTATCATTTGCTTTGGGAATATGAGGATGGGCAGTTCCAGATGTCCATCTCCCAGCAAATGAACTCACCCCTGGATGGACACATTGGGGAGGGCAGTGAGGAATTTTCTTTCATTTTAAGTCAAAACCCCTTTGGAAGCAGCATGGTTAACCTCTTGTATCCCAAACCTTTAGCTTGCTCCTTACTGCCGCTAATTACCAGGGCTATGGGCCAAACTCAGACTTCCTGGCTTTCAGAACTTTACCTCATTTCTGGTCTCTAGGTTATTGATCTTTATTTCTAGAGCCTAGCCTTTAATTGGCTATTGCCTCCAAGCATAATGGATCATTGAGGAAAACTAACCCTTACCCCTTTAATGTCAGTCCCCACCCCCAATATTTTAACATGTATTTAAGATGTAGCACAACACAAAAAAGGGAGCACTGGATATACAGTCAAAAGACCTGGGCTTGAATCTTTATTATGTCTCTTTCAAACTATGTGATCTTGGACAAATTATTTAATGTCTCTGGACCTGAGTGGGTTGGACCTTCCGGCTGAGTTCTTTGCTAAAAATCCTGCTGTGGGACTTCTTTTGTTGACTCTACTTCTTAGACTCTAATTTATATATCATTTTCTACTAAAGCCTTTCTTGAATCCTCCATGTGTTATTGCTCACTCCCCCACCCATTACCTCATATTTATTTTTTTTATGTAATTTTGTATGTGTAATCTCACCAAATAATATGTAAACTCCTTTAAGGCAGGGTCTATTTACTTTTATCTTTGTTTCTCCAGTGTCTGGGAGGTATCAGGGCATAGTGACTGGCCTATAGTGAGAGCTGGCCTCCAAACCAGGCCTACCTGACTTCCAGACTTTTCTTAGATACATCCTTGCCATATGACCATGGGCAAGTCATCTAACCTCCCAGTGCTGCAGGCTACACTAGGAGTTATAAAGAAAATTCTGGTTTTCATTGGTGGAGGGAATTTCTTCCCTAAGAATTCCCCTGGATCACTAAAATCCCATTTCCAGTCTAGCCCCAATCCCTGTCACCTTAGCATTGAGTTTTTGAAACCAATGCCACCAGCAACTTATGTACAAGTTGTGGTGAATCCAATCCAAAACAAGAAACAGATTGTACATCTAGTTGAGGAGCAACCTAATCATGCTCGAGGAGGTTCACCTTCATCCTGTTGATCACTAGATGATGATTTACTTTTTTTGACCACAGTAATTCATATAGCTATCTAGTAATGAATGGGAGGTTATTATCTATTCTATGGAAAAGGATACCCAGATATATGAAATCTTTGGAGTATTGAAATTGAAAACACTTTAAAAGTCTTGTGATTATGGTTATCTATAGGCTGTAATTATGGTATGAGCTTCTACAACCTTTAGTTAATTTTTCTACAGTGTCCTCTGCATCCTGTATACTTTGTGAGTTCATCAGATTTGGAGTCAGTAATAAAGTGTCATTCATATTGGGAAGTTATAAAAGAGACTAATTTGTTTTCCTTTTAGACCCAGGTGGGATCATAACCATGAAACTGAGCTCTGATTCAAATGCCCAGGACCTGAAAGAAACCTTGGAAGTCTTAATGAAAATCAGACAGCATACCTCAAAGAAACTAAATTCATTCTGCCTCTCCTTTTGGCTTGGATTTCAAGAAATCTGTGTATATGGGAGAGTGCTATTTGCTCCAGGAGGAAGGAACCCTGTGTTCCCCTTGCTTTTTGTATAGCAAACAGAGGAAGAACAAATTCCTTGATTTAGAGGGATCTTACTTTATGAGCCAGAAACACAATAAAGTACATAACCTGATATTTAAGCTCAAAAATATTTTAAAACTATCATTATCACTATTAACAAATATATATTGGAGAAATGGCTCTGGAGAAAGCTCTGCGGGTTCAAGGGCATAAGACAATTTCTGCCTTCAAGAACTTGCCATCTAGATTGAAATTGTAGAATGATAAAGCTATAAGGCTTTAGGGATCACTTAGTCCAGTTGCTTCATTTTACAGATTATGAAACAGAAGCCCAGTGACATTAAGTAATTCACCCACACAAGATGCCACAATAGATATGGAACCTAGATCTCAGGTATCTGACACCCAGTAAAGTTCTCTTTGCACTGAACTCTGATGGCTCCATATACAAGTAAAAATACCTATGTATATTCTGTGAACATATAATTTAGGATCATTATCATAGATATATAACTGGAAGGGATCTCAAAGATTATCTAATCCAACCTCTTTTATGGATGAGAAAACTAAAGCTCAGAGAAGGTTGTTATTTTCCTGAGCTCACACAGGAAGTACAAAATTCTAATTCACTCCAGAGTCATCAATCTTTCTCCCAGTCCATACGGCCTTCTAAAGTCATTCATAGATGGAAAGCCATTCTTGATGTTTTTCTAACTCACTTTTAGCTGCTAGCTCCTGTTTTTCTTTCTCCTAATCTCACAGCCCTTGCTCCTTAGTATTTGTGCCATGTTCCGCTGTCCATCATGACACAAGTATGTAGGATGACCTCTTTCTTCAGCTCAGGGCTTTATTACTAGGAAACCAAGTTACTGTAATCAGATAATGTTACATCAAATGGTGCAGAGCATGACTCCCAGCTGAGACAACCTCTCTATTTAGTTTCGAGGACTTCTCTTAAAATATATGCAGCTGTAAAGCCTACACACAGTCCTCAAGCTGCTCCTCACTTTAAATTGGCCGTTCAGAGTTGTTCATGAAGGAGACGGAAAGGACACTAGGTGTAGAATCAAAAGACCTGAATTCAGCCAGTGCCATGATTGATGATTAGCTGTGTGATCTTGGGCAAGTCACATCACTTCCTGGGAGTTAATTTTCCTTTTCTGTAAAATAGGAATCATGCTTATACTCTCTAGAACTCATGGGGTAATTGAAGTGCTGTATGGACATACACACACACACACATATACATATATATGTATATGTAAATGAGTTCAGTTATAATTAATTCAACTGTGATGCCTCCATTTTTTTTCCTTTAGCTTCTGGTCACCCTCACTGCTTCTTCTGCCACCTTGAACTTGGCTCGGACCGGGAAGTGCCTTCCAGATTTGCTCGCCACGTAAATGTTGAGTTCACCATGCCAACCACCTCTGCCTCCAAAGCCACTGTCAGATCCATCTCTGTGGAAGACAAGACTGATGTCAGGAAATGGGTCAACTATTCTGCACACTACAGCTACAAGGTAGCATTATTTGGGGTTGATTCCTAGATGCTTTTGTCTATTTTTCACCCACTACCACCCTCTCTTTCTCAAGAGTTCGAGGCTTCACCATGGACTCAAAGGGCCGACCTTGAGGTTCTTGAAGGCTGTACCTGTTGAGCACAAACAGGTCCTATCAAGCTGAAAATGTTTTGTGTGTAGAATCAATAATAATCTGTAGTTCTGGCTTCTGAAGACATGTCCCCTGGATAGAAGCTTTCTAATTGGTCTCCCTGCCTCAAATTTCCCTTCACTTTAATCTAGCCTCCAAATAATTTCCAGAATGATTTTCTTCAAGTGTTGCTCTGGTCATGTCATTCCACTATTTAATAAGCTCCAGAGGTCTCCTATTGCCTTTAGAATCAAACACAAACTCCTTGATTTGTCTTTTAATGCCTTTTACAATTCATCTTCCCAATTGTATTATAAATTATTCTCCTCCCTGCTCCCCAGAGTTTAACCTAGCTCCTCCTTATGTTCCTTGTGCAAAACCCATCTTCCCCCGTCCATGTCTCTGCAGTGGTTATTTCTCATTCTTGCAATGTTCTCCCTTGTCACTTGTTCCTGTTAAAATCTCTTCTTTGCTTCAAAACACAGCTCAAGTATGACTTTCTATATGAAGCCTTTCTAATTCCTTCATCTGCTATTGCCCATTCCACCTCCTAAAATATTACCTCATATTTATTTTGTTTATAAGTATATTTAATGTACACGTATATAATCTTATATGTATGTGAATATACAGAAATACACATACATATATGTGTGCGCATGTAGGTACACACATGCATATATTTGTGTATGTGTGTGTGTGTATTTATGTTTATTTATATACACATAGTCTTTATATACACATAGGGTCAGAATGAAAGCTCCTTGAGAGGAGGAGCTATTTCATAATAATTAGAAAACTGGCCTCAAAACCAGGAACATCCGAGTTCACTCCCATCTTTGACTCATATTGGCTGTAGGACAAAAGACAAGTCACCTGACTTCTCAGTGCTACTCTATGGCTAAAGGTTGCAAAGAAAAGTGCTGACCTGACTTGTAGAAGTTTCCTCTCCCAGAGCCTCCCTAAATGAGTGACATTACAGTACAGGGCAATCCCAGTTCCAGTCTCTATCACCAATGCTTAACAGAGTGCCTGGCACAGAGTAAGCACTCAAATGTTTCTTGATTAAGTGATTAATTAACTTCACAAGAGTTCATCACCCAAACTTTTTTTTTTAGCTTTAACAATTTGCTTAAGTAAGTAATAAGGAGTAGAGATTTTTTGCTTATCTGTTTCAATGGAGGGACTTAACAGTGAAATCAAGGATACTGCAATTGGAGTATTTCCCCCAGACTATATTTCATCCCCTTATTTGCTGCAAATGACAGATAGAGAAATCTGCTTTCATGCTGAAATAGTAGGGTAACATGGGATAGAATAGGAACAAAAATCATAATTAAAAATGAGAGATTGGGTTTTAAAAAAAAAGGCAGAGAGGAATTAAAAACTTACCTATATTTTGTATCCTGAGTACTTAGCATATACTAGTTTCTCTACAAATTCTTTTTCAATTAATTCATTCATGTTTACTTCAGTCTTCTGAAGTAAACTATTACTAAAGAGAGAACAGAAGTATGGTGGAGGGAATATTTGACGTTTATGATATAATGTATGCAGCAGGGAAGAGAAATTGAAGGTGGCAGAGTTGTGGCAGGCAAGTTAGGAATTCAAAGCAAAAATTGTTGCTACAGGAGTGGTTGTTATGAACCTGAGAATAAAAGTAGGAAATGCTCAGTCTTCCCCCTTTGCCTTGCCACCACTGACAAAAACAATGGATGGCTAAAAAAATTTTTTTATATATCAGAAAAGCCATGAAGTAGGAGAATAACTTTATTATAGTGTTCTGAGATATATACAAAGCTAGGTGTGCTTTTACAGATTGGGTATAAGATAGTAAAGAGAATGATTTCCAAAAGAAAAAAGGAAGTATTTATTTAAGGAGTTCAAGACACAGTTACTGTAATACTGTATGGTACTGTATGGTACTTTTTTCCAAAATGCTTTCACATTGTCATGTTTCTGATGCCAAATTCCCTAATCACCAGAAAGAACAAGAGCTCCCTCTTGTGGGATTTTTTTTTTAGCCCTAGAACTCACAAAAGGCTGTCCATATACTACCCTGTCCATGTATTTTGTTTTATTGCCCTAGAACCCATATCCAAGGATGTTGGTTAAAACTCCAATATACTCAAGATTTATTTCAGTGCCCTCATCTTGATATGGAGGTGTTCCTGAGTTTTCCAAAGCTCTGCTGGCAAAGTATAAAATCTGGTTTGTCCTACCAAACTGAAAAGGCTTCAAGAACAGACCAAATAAAAGGCTGTGAACCAGCTGCGTAGCATTCAGAGACTCATCCCCAGAAGGTTGATCAAGGGTGATGGAGATTTTCAGCTTTAGAAGAGCATGAATATCTAACAATAAAATGTATATCCACCCCAATGAAATCACATATACTTGGAACTGCCATAAAAAAACACCTTATGATGATGTCCTAGCATTCTAAACCTTACACCAGTTGTTATAACAAAAGTTCTTACTACATCTTTGTCTTTTTAACAACATAATTCTACTTATACCATATATAAGTATATATGTATATATACATATAAGTATAAAGCTTCAGGATTTTGTAGAAAATGTGGGGAAGTCACCATATACCTATATACCTTGCATTTTAGTAGTTTTTTGTTTCTTAAAAGGCAAAGAAAGGGTTTAAGGTAGAAGAATAAAATATGATCAAATGAACCCAAGAAGTTTTATTTTTTTCAATAAGGCCTTAATATTTTCATTTTAAATAGGATTTAGTTCAAGGCTCTTTGTAAGGAAGGATCTTTATAAGATCACCAGGACAATGGACTTTATTGGGGGTGGAATTTTTTTAAATATAACTTGATGGGGAAAAAAGAAAGTAGTATGATAGTAAAGCTGGTCTTTGATCAGAATGATTCTATGAATTTTGTATCTGTTTTTGCATTAGATTCTCCCTTTCTTTTTCTTGGGAGAAGATAATTTTATAGCTTTAAAAGTATGCTGTTCTTAAATACTGAAGTTCAGATTTGTTCACCCTCTAAACATTCAGTTTCATGTGGCCACAAACTTCTACAGTCCCTGACCTCAATGAATTTAAAATCTAATTAGATCAGAACTTTTTAGAATTATAGAATTTTGAAATTAGAAAGAACCTTAGGGATCATCCAAACCAACACTCTGATTTTACAGAAAAGAAGCTGAAGCCCAGAGAGCTTATATGATTTTTTCAGAGTAACAAAACAGTAACAGAACCAAGAAAAATGGGATTCTCTGAACTCTGAGAAAATGCTCATCCTCATCTATGTCATGGAAATTGGAAATAATTTGATAGCTTTTGTAAAAGAAAAGTTATAATATAGAAAATTAAGTTCCTCCCCCACACCTTTTTTTTTATTAAAGCTTTTTATTTGTATAACATATATATGGGTAGTTCCCCAACATTGATCTTTACAAAGCTTTCCATTACAAATTTTACCCCCAGTTCCCTCCCCTCCCCTAGATGGCAGGAAGTCCACTACATGTTAATAATGTTGAAATGCTTGAGAAGTTATGCAAGAAAAATCCTATCTACAGGAAAAAAAAAAGAATCAGAGAAAGGCAACACAATGCAAGCAAATGTCAATAGAGATCATGAAATGTTACGTTGCGGTCCATATTTCACCTCCCTCTCTCTGGGTATATATGGTTTTCTTCAGTGAACAATTGGAACTGGTTTGAGACAATTCTTTGTTGCACAGAGCCATGTCCATCAGAATTGATCATCATGTAATACTGTTGTTGCTGTGTATGATAATCTCCTGATTCTGCTCGTTTCACTTAGCATCAGTTCATGCAAGTCTCTCCAGGCCTCTCTGAAATCGTCCTGCTGGTCATTTCTTACAGAGCAATAATATTCCATAACATTCATATACCATAATTTATTCAGCCACTCTCCAATTGGTGGGCATCCCTTCAGTCTCCAGTTTCCAGCCACTACAAAAAGGGCTGCCACAAACACTCTTGCACATGTGGGTCCCCTTCCCTCCTCTAAGATCTCTTTGGGATATAGGCCCAGTAGAAACACTGCTGGGTCAAAGGGTATATACAGTTTGATAGCTTTTTGAGCATAGCTCCAAATTGCTCCCCAGAATGGCCGGATCCGCTCACAGTTCCACCAACAATGTATTAGTGTCCCAGTTTTCCCACATCCCCTCCAACACCCATCGTTATCTTTTCCTGTCATTTTAGCCAATCCGACAGGTCCCCACACCATTTTTAAAGGAGAAAAGTTAAGCTACATCTATAAGATAATGGTTGCTTTTCAAGTAAATATTTAATAAAAGTCTCTCCTTTAAACCTCTAAAAAATATGGAGACTGGATGATATATTTATGCTGAAATGGCTCGTCTCCTATCAGTTAAAGAGCTAGAAGCTACTTAAGAAATAGCAAAAATTCCATGTCAGTTTCTTTGAGTGCCTCCCCCCCTCAGCCCAGTCTTGATCTGAGAAGCATGGACTCAGTGGAATTGGAATTTTATTTTGATTCCCTTCTTATATTCTTTTAGCTTTTGATCAAGGCTTATTAATTGTACTAATGGCTTTGAGGTTAAAATATTTCCTTAAAGTTGTGGTTCTGTTACTCCTTGCACTAGATTCATAATAATAAAAATCTTTCATTTCAGTAACATAAATTTGAATTTTACAAAGCACTTTCTTATACATTATCTCATTTGAACATCACAATATTAAGAAATCAAGTGGGATTGAGGAAGTATTACTATTCTGATTTTACAGATTAAAACAGACTTGAAGAGATTAACCATCTTGCCCAAGGTCACCCAATTAGTAATAGTCATAATCAAGTTTCAGACCTGTGTCTCTGATACTAAGTCCAGTGTTCCTGTTTCTGTACTCTGCAACCTTTTGTGTGCATTGTAAAACACTAAGATGACTAACACTGTGTGAGAAAAGTGTTAGCAATGGTTGTCTTCAATGGTCTATCATGCTGAGCTATGTTCAGTTGGGAAGTAATTAGAAATAAGGATCAACTATTTGAATAGTTCCTGACTTCATAGGCTACATTTTGGCCATTAGAATTTTTTACTTCACTAAATTTCAAGTAATGGAGAATAGAAACTGGGGATTGAGGGGGAAGATGTTAGTTTGGACCCAACTTATATATATTGACTGTTGATGCATCTTTGCTGGAGATGCATCTTAACTAGAATCCAGGGGGAACGAATTGAAGATTTTAGAAAAAAATCCATGGAGTTGTTGGGTGATAATGGTACAATGAAAACCAAATTTGTGGGATCTAAGAGGTCAACCATGTTGGAAATAATGTTGATGGTAGCTAACATTTACATAGTACTCCCTCTGTGCTAGATGCCATGCTAAGTTCTTTACAAATATTATCTCATTTAATTCTTACAACAACCCTGGGAAGTAGGTACTGTTCTTATCTCCATTTGATTATATCCATTTTGAGGAAACTGGAACAAACATAGGTAAAGTGATTTACTCAGGATCACAGAGGTAGAATCTGAGATTGGATTTGAACTCAGGTTTTCCAACTTCAGACTCAGTTATCTAACCACTGCATCACCAGCTAGCTCCCTCTTTCCGAGTTAACCACATAACAAGGTTATGGGGATCAAGACAAAGGGTTTAGATTTCAGGTTTCCAGAGAATAGCTATAGTACTAATAACCAAAGACAAAGAAATAAATATGCTCCTTCTTGGTTCATTGGAAAAAAGATTGAATTAGGAATAAGAAAGCCTACCTTAGTGGCTTTAAGTCCTAGTTTATTAGTTAAGTCACTTACTAGTTGTGTGATCTAGGACACCTCTTTGGGCCTCTATTTTCTCATTAAAAGAAAGAGAATGATAATATTTATGCCAATTTCTATAGCATGGATGAGGATGAGTTCAGAGAATCCCTTTTCTCTTGGTTCTGTTACTTACCACTATGTTACTGGCACAGGATTATTATGAAGAGTAAATGAGAGAATGAATGTAAACCCCTCCCCCTCCCCCAATGGAGGTCTTCATGTAGAGGTTAAACAATCACTTTGGGATTATGTGCTAGAAGGAATTCCTGTAAAAATAAAGGTTGGCTAGAAAATTTTGCTTTGTAATAGCCAAAGAATAATATTCATGTGAATTGTTGTTATGGAGAGAATAGGGGAGAAGCTATTTGTCCTTTGTCTCCCATTATGCTTTTGAATGGGATTGAAGCCCTGAGAGCACTGAAGGAACTGCGAAGGTTTGTTTTCAGTAAACTCTGATCCTGGTTAAGGCCGAAGTAAGCAGGTTGAAGTGATAGAGATGCTTTTAATTTTGACAACCATAGGAAGCAATGTGATAGTAAAAAGAAGATTGAATTTGGGATGAGAATCTGGGTCCAAATCCTAGGTCTTCCATTTTCTGCTCATGTGGCCTTGGATACTTTGACCTCTCTGGGTCTGACTTCCCTCACCTTGTAAAAAATTTTTCAATTAGATTACCTTTAAACTCCCTCTCAACTCTAAATCTATAATCCTACTTCCAGGTATTCTATTGACTGGATTAAACTACACCCAAAGACCCCTGGGATAATGTGGGAAAGAAATTGGTATATAGAGATGCCCCCACTACCACTCCTGACACTGACACACTATCTAGTGTTCTCATCACTGGATTTAATCTGTACATCCAACCCCACCTACTGGAGAGGATACTGGGGACCACATCAAACCACAGATTTAATCAATCAGTATGTGTCAATTAATAAGCATCTATTAAGCATTTACTCTGACAGTGGAGGTACCAAAAAGGGGGAGGGAGGAGGGAAAGTGGTCCCTAATCTAAAGGAACTCACATTCTGTAAGTCATAGGAGACACAAGCTACATTTGGGAAGGGAGACTAGGAAAAGCCTCTTGAAGATAACATTTGAACCCAAATCTTCTGGGAAGTCAGGAGCTGGAGGTGAGGAGAAAAAGCATTCTAGGTATAAGGGACAGCCAGTGAAAGCTCAGAGTTGGAAGATGGAATATCAGTTTCATTCTGGGTGTGAAATACTGCTTGTATCACCCCAGGAGACCTTGAGAATAAAAACAACAAAAAATTCCTCATTTTTGATACTAAAGGATAGATATGTAAGTACTCTTTGCCCACATTTCATTAGCAAATTAGGAACAAGAAGAAGGCCCAAATGGCTGGATCATTGAATGTGTAGAGGGAAATAAAATAGGAGAAAATAGATTTTTAAAAATACTTTATTGTGAAGGACCTGCTAGAGACAATAAACAGAGGACATACATAAGAGATGTTGTGAAGGTAGAAAGGAAAAGACACTATAAAAGATTGAAAGGAATTTAGTCTATTACTCCTACATTTTACAGATAAGAAAATTGAGCCCCAACATCACATAGGTTATGACAAGCAAGATTTGAATAGAGGCCCAAATCCAAAATCTTTTCCATTATACCATACCCATCTCAATAAATGCTTAAAGAGGTTTTCTTTTTACTTAAAAAAAATTATATTCTTTCCTATTTAAATTGTTTTTTTGGCAGGTGGAAATTGAACAGAAACAGAATTTGAGATCAGATTTTGAAGGAGATGAAATTGAAAATCCCAGGGAGTGTGGAGTACAGTGAACAAGACATACTACACCGAAGCAATGATGGTTTCTCATCCTGCCTAATAGAAGTACAAGTCAGTACTTTACCACAACCACTCTTCAATGCAGCAGTATCTTGGACTTCCCTGCTCACAACCTCCTGGATTTAGACAGGAACCTGAATAGTGGTTGGTTTGACAAGACTGGTTGGCTTTAGATTATGAATTGAACATGTAGTTCAATTGACTTTGGGGGCTTAATGTCCAATTAAGCCTGCCTATCTCCCTGATTTTTCTCTGCTTGCCTTTCAGAAGTGATGTGTGGTATGTAGACTGCTTTAGACATAATTCCTTCCATCTTAGAGTTGGAATATTTCTCCATGGTATTTTTCTATCCCTTGTGTGAGTTTCCTTTAAAAAAGAGAGAGAAAGATGTGTTTATGTTGGGGAGTTGAGTGGGGGACACATTCCTGAGGGACAAATTCACCAAGTACTAATCTCCATCTCTTTAGTTTAGGAAAAATTCAGAAGAGATATAAAACCAATATGGTGTTTTTCCTATCTGAGCCTCTCTGATGTTTCCCCTCATCCTTTAACTCTAAGCACTAAGCAACACAAGATTTCAAAGACATTTTTAGTCTTTAGAAACTTTAGAAACACTTTCTTTATCCTTCTAAGATTTCAGTTCCATAAACTTGCCCTTACAAAGCTGTTCACACTAGGTTATAGTAGGAATTAGAGACAAAGCCCAGGAGAGTAGCTTTTTAAAGATTAGATCAGTACTCCTGTGCCAGGGAATCATTTGAAAAGAAAGAAAGTTTATTTGAATAAAGTCTTTTTTCAGCCCAGGGCATTAGTCACCAGTTTATATTCAAGTCATGAGAGGAACACTTTCATTCAGTGTGTGAAATAAATATTGTTTGCATTTAGGAGAACCTTGAAAATAAAAACAATGACGAAAACGTTTCCTTATTTATACGTCAGAGTAGATATGCCGGTATTTTTTAGCGCCTACATTTCACTTGAAAATAAATTTTTAGAAGACAACTTTAGAACACTTTTAAAATTTAACTTACACAAATGTGTCCAAAATACCAATAACATGACAAAATTGTTGTTTGTTCTTTTTAACAAGTATAGTAGTAGCAAAGACTTCAGTTTAATAGAGGGAAGAAAGGTTTTTGTTTTTGTTTTTGAATGTAGAAACCTGGTTCTTAGAACATTGCTTTTGGAACACTAAATTTTCTCAACACCTCTCTTACCCTTAAGCCATTCTCTGCGCCTCCACCTCTCCCATCTAGTATAGTTTTTTTGTCTGTCAAAAGCATAATTAGATTTTCCTTCTTTTGGGTTGAGGAATTTACTCATTCTTGGCCATCCCTCTCATTTTCACCATCCTTCCATAATGAAAAACATATAGTACCTTTTAGCAAGTACTCAAATGGCATAAAACTGTTAAGAGGTAGGCAAAACACTGGACAAATCAGAATCAGATAGTTTAAAAACTGACAGGCTGAAAAAAGGGGCAAAATTAACTAAATAAATGTAAAATCCCATGCTTTGGGGAAAAAAAAAAGCATACAAGGAGAAAAAAATACAGCAATCCATGCTGTAGGGAAAACAGATGTGTGCATTTAGTTCATTATAAGGTCAGTATGAGCGAAAATTATGTCGTGGCTGCTTTAAAAAGCTAACAGCCTTAGACTCCATTAATGGAGAGAGGGTATGCTGTACAGAAAAGGCAGCAAGAAACTCATTCTTTTCCACTGGGTAGATAGCACTGGTCAGCTAAATTACAAATTTGACTTTGTCCACAAGGGGGCAACCAAAGTGATACACAGGGTATAGGAACTATTGTCATCTGATGATCAGTTGAAGCAACTGGGAATGTTGAGCCTGGAAAAAGAAATGATTCCTGACTTCAAGCATTTGAAGGGTTGTTACCCAGAAGAGGGATTAGGTTCCTTCCCCCCCTCCCCCACTTGACCCCAGGGAATAGAACAGAAAGTTCCTAAAATCTTTCTGCTGCCAAGTTCATTAGTTAAGCCCCCCCCCCCAAAAAAAAAAGGGGGGGGAGGGGGAAAGAGACTTTTACATTTACTTGGTGCTCACCTTGAAGTCATTTGGATACTGTGACTTTAAATCCCATTTAGGGGCTTCTTGGCTTGGGGCATTGTGTATAACAGGCCCAAGGAACATGACCTTTGACGGCTTTGGAGGGGAATTTTTATACATGGCTTTGAAGAGTCTTCTCTGTGTCACTAGATTATGGAGTGAGACTTTTTCATTAGTCACAACACAGATCAAGCAATTCCAAAGGCTGTTACTTTTTAAAATTCCCTTGTTTTAGGTCTATTACTTTACTTATCAACCCAATAAAAGGCTAAGAAATGAACTCAGGAGGACCTGACAAAGAAGCACATCTAGGACAGGTATTTTTTGAACCATTCATTCCTTCCTTCCTAAACACTCACTCATCCTGACCATTTCTTACATTATATCTACATTTTTTTTTTTTAAATTTCTGGTCACTTTCATTCTTTCTTTTTTCTTTCTACAACTGCCAGGACTCATATGAAATGTAAATAAAGATATTTTCACCTTTCAAATGTGAAATCATTTATATTTTTATACAGGTTTTGTGGGGAAGGAAAGTGGGGAAGGTGGCAGAAGTGTGATTTTATTTTCCCAGATAATTGTTTATACTAAATGAACTCAGTCCGTACTAGGATTTTAAGAAGTAAATTTACTGCTCCTTTTTGGGGAGATACAGAAGAGATGAGGGCAGGGGGACCAATGGAGACTTTGCCTCTATTAAGAATTTTAAATACTCTTAAAATATTTTCTTCCTCTCGCTTTTAAAAGTGCATTTAGCAGATAGGCAAAAGTCTTTGCCTTACTTATTTCTAATTGCCCTTTAGTCCCTTCTCAAAGGGAATGGAAATAGAAGCTTCATTAATCTTCACCTGTGCCTCAGTGAAAGCTCATACTAAAGCAAGAGATGCCTCCTATTTCCCAAAGGAATTCATTCTCCTCCCATCTCTTTCCATTTCCCAATGGTCACAGCATTTATCTCATTTAATGGATTGCTGTATTTATTACTCCCTCTTCTTCTCTGTTTTTGACTGTATTCAAAGGATAGTAAAATATAGATATCTTCTCAGTTCAGGGCTGTGGATTCAGTTTGGGCTCTCCTGCAGTTAGAAGAACCCAGACATTACAATGTTTATCTGAGAGATGAGCTGAAAGGGAGGGACAGTCTAGTGAGAATGATTATTGGCCTTGGCGCATCAGACTTTTACTTGTGTGATTTTCCTCAGAACCAGCCCAGGAATTAAATATAACTTTCTTATCTAGATTTCTACTTTTGCAGAATAATGTAGTAGAGTCTTACCTGATTTGAGAATATATGTATGTGTGTATGTATATATACACATACAGAGAGAGAAGAGAGAGATCAAAGAAAGCCTTGAAAAAGTTCTTAGAAAGGAGACAGATTTCAGCTGCTCTAAGCTTTATATTATAATTGATTTCCATGCAATCTGGCAGATAGAACAATGGAATAACCCACATTTTCCAGAGATAGGGAAGCATTTAAAAGTGAAATCTCCTTCCTTCTTATGCCTCAAATAAATATGTATATATGTATGTATGTATGTGTGTGTGTACACACACACACATGCATACATATGGAAAATCTCTAGCCAATCTTGGCAACTATGTATATGCCTTTGGCTAAGGCTATGAGGTCCAGTCTCCTGAACTCGTTTGTTGAGTCCTGAACTCATATCTGTTGATGCCAGTTCTCGGTAGTGCCAATTCTCAGTAGCTTTAACATCTTTTTGGAGATTTTTGTTTGTATGTTTGTTTTTCATTTTTCTACTAGAAAGAAAGGTATCTTTTTATGAAAAGTTGTGTATCTTTCTCAGAAGTTATTTGTTAAAAGAGAAGGAATGTTTTGTCTTACTGGAGGTTTTACATGAAAATGGGAGTAACGATGGATTTCATGAAGTGTGTGTATTTTAAACAACTAATTCAAAGTGAAAAGGCTGTATGAGGCCATCAGATGTTGAAACTAGAAATGGGCCTATTTAGCAAAACTAGTAGATGAAGTATGGCAAAGTTTTTTATAGTATTTAGAGCATATTCAACAGTAATTGAGAGCTACCTTTTTTTTTTAATTTGAAGGAATGTTTCTCTAGCTTCCTCTGAATTTCTAGATCCAAACTTAATTTTCAAAACCTCAAACCAATAAGATTGTTTTTGAATATCTAGAGAGACCTCTGCTTTGTTCTTCTAAATTTATTGATCCCAAAATTAAGATGATAGCTTGTTCCTTAAATATAATAGTCTACCTGCCACATTAGTAAAATGTCATCTTAACTTTGTTTAAACCATGGCATAGTTATACCTGTTATTTCACATGCAAACTGGTTGTCAATCCCTCAGGAAGATATGATGGAACCAGAGAAATTCAGAAAAGCACAGCCAAAATGGCAAATGAAATATAGCAGATTTCATGGAATATAGACTCAAAAATCAAGACAAGTTGGGCATAAACATAGTCACAAAATCAAAGAATATTAGAATAGTAAGCACCCTTAAATGTATATATTAGAATATTAAAATACATCATAAAATATTAGAACTGGAAGGGTCATCTTGAAGACTTATTTTGGCCAAACTCTTCAACCACCACTGCTTGTAATTTTACCAGAGGAAACTGAAGTTACAAGGGTAGGGATGAGCCTAAGGCCAAACAATGACAGAGTTTAGACTTGGTTATTGGAGTCTGGAGGCCCTGCTCTGAATTTTGTAAGCTTTGTGGCCTTGGTTAAGTCACAATGTCTGAGTTTTACCCATTTCCTCATCTGTATAGTAGAGATGCTGTCCCCTTGGAGTTGTTGTGGCTGAACAGCATTTCTTAAACCATAAAATACTATGAGAATATGAGTGGTTGCATGATGACTGCTCTTTAAAAACAGCTTTATGTAGCAAGATTAAACATAAGAATTTCATTACCTTAACAGGTCGGGAGAGTTGAAAATAAAGCAGTCAAAAAAATTGAGATAGATCTATATATGATAATTGACTATCAATCTAAGGGAATAGTTAGTACACATCCTTAATCTTTTTAAAGACCAAAATCTCATAATTAATATGTGATTACCATATAAAACACTTCACCTCTCTAGGTCTCAGTTCCCTTATCTGTAAAATGAATGGGTCAAATTAGATGATTCCTAAGGTTCCTGCCAGCCACAATATTTTATGATTCTTTCATAAAATATCCCTTGGTGCCACTTGGTATCCAAAATAACAAATGGATCATGGATCTGACCCTATACATTATTTCTTGTGTTCTTACAATCCAAGGCATTTTTAAATTATAATGCAGGTAGAAATTAATTGTATTGCTCTTTGATCAGCATTTTCTCTTCCCTAATTGCTGCTATTTGCCCAGAGGGGAAATATAGGAAATTCTGTAGTCGTTCTCCATAAGACTTTTTAATACAAAGAAAAGATAGGAATAAATTAGGGGACCAGAGTGGAGTGGAGATATTGGAGAGAAGCACCCCATGAACTGCCTGGGGTAAGAGGGAAGTTTTGCCCTATATCTAAGGGGAGCTAACCTCCAAGAGAGTGGGTAAAATATCAGAATTATGAGAATTAGAAACAACCAGAATATCCTTTAATTGGGTTGAATCAGGGAAGGCTTTCATCAGGCCCTGAAAAGCCTTATCAGGCTAATACTGCTTAACCTCAAATTATTTATATATTCCTATAAAAATGTTTAATATGGAGAAGACAGGTAAATATACTTGGCACTTTTGTATGAAAAGTAAAACCAAGAGATTCTGCTCTGCCAAACTACCTTCTTACCTTGCCTTGTCTACCTTCTTACCAAGTGAAAGCATATATATCTTTTGCTTCTGTAGCATCAAGAAGGTTATAAGAAAATGAGATGTGTAAATATTAACATCCTATGATTCTTTCAAAAGTATTGCATATTATTCAAATCTTAGAAGCTTGAAATCAGAGGACTAGAACTCTCTAGTTCTAGAGAGACCTCAGTTCTCTCATCTATAAAATGATAGGGAATAAATGGACTGAGTTCCCTTCCAGGTCTTTATCTACGAATTCTTCAACCAACCAATCTCTTAGAAATACTTTTTTTTTTATTTTTTTAACTACAAACATCTCACCAAGAGCCAGCTGCAAAATATCATTTCCTTTTTAACTTGTGATGTATTTAGGCATGCTTTGAATTAATTTTAATTGACTTGAAACTGTTCAAACCTAGCAAAGGGTTCCCATTCTGCTTCTCTTCCCTACTTATTTTCTGCCCCTGGTGTTATCTTGGGCACCCATTCTAGCCATACTGTGATTTCATCAAGCCTTAAGCACCACCGCTTCACCTCAGAGTGCTTTAGGACCAACTGTACATATACCATATAGTGTCTTATGGGAAGGGCTATGAAAACATTAACTGGAAACGTGCAGAAGTCTGCTCAGAACCTTATAGCCATGTGGCCTAGGAGTCCAAGTGTTCCAAAGTGAGCGCCAGGACCACCAAAATTGAAGCCAGGTAGACATTTAATCTTTAATTCTAATGGCTGACAGATCCTGGAAGATTGCTTTAGTACTTTCATGAGATAAGCTAGAAGTAGCCTTCTGGTAAGGGGTGACTTAACTGTATACCTCTTGCATACATCCTGGCACAGTGAAAGGTGATCAGAAGTCCTAGGCAGGAATCCCAGCTCTAACACTTTCTCCCTGAGTGACTTTGAAAAAGCCACTTCTTCCCTGACTCCTCCTATCTACAAAACAAGGGTATTGGGCTAGATGATGTCTAAAGTCTTCTCAAGCTCTGAATTTTCCTGATATTATCTTGTCTGTAATGAATTCTAAACCATCAGAATGGCTGAGACTGATGTCACTTAAGCTGCTCTTACACTGTTCATCATTAATTTTCACTTCATGTAACTCCTTGCACTATTGTAATTGATTTTATGTAATAAGCAGTTTAATTTTTTATACGTGCATATATAATAAAGTCTACACACTGGTCAACTTTGTAGAAATGGAATTTGTTTTGTTTTCACATTCCTGTTGAGAATAATGATGCCAATTTTTGTTAATAGAAATGAACTGTTAATAAAAAGTTTTCAAAATTGTTTTATTATTGAAATTCAATGTGGAGCATGGCATGATTAAGAGTAATAAATGTCAGAGCTAAAGCTCATCAATGTGTCATTGATTAGCCATTGTCCTTCAGTGATTCCTAGTGCATATTAGCATATTAAGTGCTTAATAAATGCTTTTACATTCATTCAGTGATTGGCAAAATCAAATTGTGCCATGTTGATAATTTTCTCAACCATATGGTTTGCTTAGTTAACTGTCTGCAGTTGGATGTAACATTTAAGCAACACAGCCATTTATTTATTTAGTGCCTATTATGTACCCAGCTCTGTAAGATTATTGAAATAGTACTAAAAGCTTCTCAAAAAGTTTATCTTGTTTATGCTATGGTAAAATGAAAAGTGTTGGACTGAGCCAGAAGGTCTGGGTTCAAATCCTGACTTCCCTACTTACTAGTAATCTTTATGGTGCTGAGTAAATTACTTAACATATGAGCCTTAATTTCCTAATCTGTAAAATGGACATGATCTACTTTCACAGAGTTTTGTGAATAAATGGCTTTACAAACTATGTAAAGCAATGTTGGGCAACTTTTATTAATTAGGTTTTGTTATTTTTTAAATTTTATTTTACTTAATATTTATTAAGCCTTTGTACCAGACACTGTGGTACAGGAAAGGAAAATGCAAATAAAAGCAAGAAAAGATAGTCTTTATCCTGAAGGAGCTTACATAGAGGAATAATCAGAGAAAATACCAAGAATTAAGAGATGGAATGCCTTGTTCATGGAAAACGAGGAGGCCAGCCAATGTCACTAGATCAAAAAATATGTGGTGAATAGAAAGGTGTAAGAATACTAGGAAGGTAGATCATAAAGGACTTTGAGTAGCAAACAGAGCATTTTTGTTTGATTCTTGAGGCAATATAGGGCACAGAGAATAGCAGGACTGGAATGACCTTCCAGGATAGAAAGGTTTCTAAGTCATGGTAAAAAAGTACGTGGTAGACATGTACCAAAGTAGTCTGGTAAAAAATGAAGACAAAGCTGTCATAATTACCACTGTTGCTATTGCCAGCCATGACTAACATATAAGAAAATGGATATAAAAGGTATCATCAAAAATATCCAAAATGGATAGAAGGCTGGCCTTGGAATCAGGAAATTGAATTCATATCCTGCCTCAGATACTAGCTGTATGACCCTCAGCAATTTTTTAATTTTATTTAAAATTTTATTTAATTTTTATTTAATTATTCTAGCCTCAGTTTCTTCTTCTATGAAATGAGGATAATAATAGCACCTACCTTCCCAAGTTATTGGGAAGGAAAGGAAAAAGGGGAGGGAATAAGCATTTATTCAGCACCTACTATGCATCAGGCATTTTGCTAATCACTTTAACAAATGTTTGGAATTGATTGTGTGACATGGGAGACACTGGCAGAACTGACCCAGCATGGTATATCCTCATTACAGAAGCTGCCGTGCTCTATGAACAAAGTGGAATTGAAATAACTCAAAAAGAACATGAGATGTGGGGCAGCTAGATGGCACAGTGGATAGAGCACCAGCCCTGAAGTCGGGAGGACCTGAGTTCAAATCTGGTCTCAGACACTTAACACTTCCTAGCTGTGTGACCCTGGGCAAGTCACTTAACCCCAATTGCCTCAGGAAAAAAAAAAGAATATGATGCACAAATTTAAAGAATTCACCCCAAGTTTCCCATGGACTATTTGTGCCTAACCTGGGGTAGAGCATTCTGAGACTACCTTCCTGTCTGATCATCCATAGTCAGACACACTATAATTTGACTTTAAAAGAGTGGTTTCATTTTGGTTCTGTTCAAGAACAAAGGACAACAACCAATATTCTCTCACCTGATCATCACAATAACTTTGTGTTGTGAGGATGAAATGAATTTTTTTACTTAATTTTTAAAATTTTATTATATTTTATTACAGCTTTTTACTTTCAAAACATATGCATGGATAATTTTTCAACACTGATCCTTGCAAAACTTTGTGTTCCAAATTTTCCCTCCCTTCTCCCCATCCCCTCCCTTGGATGGCAAGTAATCCAAAATATGTTACACATGTTCAAAAAAAATTTTGGGAAGCTGGGTGGTATAGTAGATAGAGCACCAGCCCTGAAATCGGGAGGACCTGAGTTCAAATTTAGTCTCAGACACTTAACACTTCCTAGCTGTGTAACCCTGGGCAAGTCATTTAACCCCAATTGCCTCAGCCTCATATATATTATATATGTTAAATCCAATATATGTATACATATTTATTATAATAATCATGCTGCACAAGAAAAATCAGATCAAAAGGAAAAAAAAATAAAACAAAATGCAAGCAAACTACAAAAAAAGTGAAAATACTATGTTGTGATCTACACTCAGTTCTCATAGTCCTCTCTCTGGGTGTAGATAACTCTCTTCATCACAAGATCATTGGAATTGGCCTCAATCATCCTGAAATATTTGTAAAACACTATATAAATGCTAACCATTACACATGACTAGAATGACAGGAGTTGTAGTCCCAAAGTGAGAAAGGCAAATAGGTTGAGCACCTAAATACTTCACTGCCATTTTCAAGATCTCAAATGAACTAGTGAAGGTTGTCCCTCCCTCCCCCTTCCTTATTTGGGTAGATCTTCTGAGGATTAATAGAATGATAAGGATATTCCCACAGAATAGGAAGTCATAAAGGAGCTGCAATCTGTACTGATTGAGTAAATAGCTACTCTGTTAGAGGCATTTTTGTCCCTGTAAGAAAAGAATTACGTGCATTTCTGTTCTTTTAGCATTTAGACCAAGGCAAAAATCAACGAGTTTGAGCATGGGTCCAAACATCTCATTAGGTCATTGTATGTGTGGAGGCTGGTTGAAATATAATGTAAATGTGGAAACAATAGTTTCCACAGAAACTGATTTATTTGGCCCCAATCTGGTAATACTTCCATCTGCTTCTAATCAAAATATTCTTCCTTGTCAATCTACTATGCCTATCTTCTTGTCTAGGTGAAATAATATCATCTCCTCTGTCTTTTTAGCACTGAAGAGTTTATATAAAAATTAGTCAACACCCCTCTCCTCATTAGAGTTCCTATAAATACTTGTTTAAGTATTCCACTGTATCTTGAAATTTAAGAAATCATTGAGCTAAAACACCTGGGTTCAAATCCTGCCTTACTCCCTATGTAGAAAGGATATTTCATCTCTCTGGACTTCAGTTTCCTTATCTGTAAAATGAGGAAATTGAATTAGATGGCCTTCACATAGCCCCTTAGAGCTCAAGATTTAAGAACATTTTTATCATTGGTTTGATAAAAGGGTATATAGTTCATTGCTCCTAAGTAATAGGAAAACATAATGTACAGTTCTACAAAAAATGAGCTGGTTAATAAAATTAGTTACAATGAAATCCATACTGAAGCAAGATGCTCTATTCCCCTTCACAATGATGTAACAACAAACACACTTATATGTTGTTGATTTAACTTTTATTCAGACATACTCACATTCTACAGCAAACTTATCTTGCTAAGCAGTGGTGAAACATAGCTATCTTTGTAATTCCTATACATTCTTTTCCACTCTCCCAGGGGACCACATTTGATCACTTCTTGATTGTATTAGAATGAGTGATTAAGATAGGGTTCCTAACCTTTCTTGTGACATAGACCTCTTTGGCAATGTGAGTAAAGCCTTTAGAGTCCTTCTCAGTAATATCTTTAAATTTAAAAATAAAAATTAAGAATCCCTATGTTGAGGTCTAAAAAGTAACTATTAGATCAACCTTGAATTCTAGAAGGTTTGAATAGCTCACCAATAATTATGCATGGGCCTTCTTTTTCCTTTCCTTCCTTTGGAATTCCTATAAATATGTATATAAGTGTTCTACTCTAACCTGCAATTTAAGAAAATGTTACTGTGTTTAATTCAGTCACAGAGAAAAAACCCCTATTTGGGAAATTTCAATCATTAGGTGAACTACATCTATAGTTTTTGCCTATTTCTCAAGGGCCTCACCCTACTTAAGATAATCTTTGCCAATGCCATAAGGGCTTAGGCTATCTGCCAAAAAACTATCCCATAAGTAAAATTGTGACCAAGCCAAAACAAAAAGCAAACACAAATCTTAAGGTGAAGATCTGGTTTGGTTTTATTTAAATTAAGAAGCAAGGTACCACCATCTTTTTCTAAAGTAAAATCTAAAAAGTCTCAGGCAAGGACCAGAGATAACACCCTAGAAGGAAATATAAAAAGACAAAGATATTGCTCAAATTGTACCACCTTTATCCACAGACACTTTGTTCTTTGTGCCAGTGTATGTTAATATGTGTACAGATAAATGCAATTAATTCAGAGTTATGAGATCAATGTCAGCTAAAGTAGTTGGGAGATGAGTCATGGAAAACAGCATAGTAAGAAATGGAAGGAAGGAAGGACAGAGGGAGGGAGGGAAGAGAGAGAGGGAAGGCATAAAAAAAGAGGAGGGAGAAGGGAAGGAAGGAGGAAAGGAGCAAAGGAAAGAAGGGAGTAAGGAAAGAGGGAAGAAAGGAAGGAATAAAAAATAAGGGAGAGAAGGAACAGACAAAAAGAGGGAATGAAGAAAGGAAGGAAGGAGAGAGGGGAAGGAAAGAAGGAAGGAAGGAAGGAAGGAAGGAAGGGAGAGAGGGAAGAGGGAAGGAGGGATCAAGGGAAGAAAGGTATGAAGGAAGGAAAGAGGAAGGTAGAAAGGAAGGAGGAAGATAAGGGAACAAAGGGAAGAAGGGAGGGATAGAGTAAGGAAAAGGGAAGAAAGGAAGGAAAAAAATAAGGGAAAGAGAGAAGGAGCAATAGAAAAAAGGAGGAAAGGAAGGAGGGAGTGAGAGAGGAAGAAGAAAGGAAGGAAGGGAAAGGAAGAAGGAAAGAGAAGGAAAAAAGAATAAGGAAGGGAGAGAAGGAGCAACAGAAAAGAAGGAAGGAGGGAAAGCAGAAAAAAAAAGGGAAAAAGGAAGGGAGAGAGGGAGGAAGAAGGAGAGAGGCATGACATGTTTGGGAGAGAGCAGACAAAAACCAAGCAATCAGTCTGACTTAAATAAAGGGTTCAATGTTGAGCAATAGTCAAATATATGGTTTAATGAGGTAGAGCCAGATTATTTATAACTTTGGAAGCCAGATTGAAAATCCGGATTTGATGCAATTTAATACAAAATAGAGGAGGTATGAACCAGACAGAAAATAATGATTCACAAAAAAAAAAAAAAAAAAAAAAAGATTTGAAGATTTTTAGTGAGCTTCAATTTCAGCATGAATTAAAATAAATGTGATATAAAAGCCAAAAGAACTAATAATATTGAGCTAAAGAGTTCACTATTCAGCTGCACTCTATCCTAGTCTGTTCAAGTCTAGTGTAATGCTGACAGATCAGTGCTTCACATTTTAGGAAGGATATTGATTAGTTCATAAGCATCAGAGGAAGGAGATAAAGGCTTTAAGATCATGACATATGAATATCAGCTGATGAAACTGAGGATGTTGAACCAGGAGAAGAAAAGACTTTGAGGGGTAATGATAACTGTCTTCAAGTTCTTGAAGAGATATTATGTAGAAAAAGGAATATACTCATTTTATTTGATTCCTGAAGGTAGTAGTAGCAATGTGAACAAGTTGTATAAGAGGTGAATTTAAAACTTCCAACAATTAAAACTTTTCAAAAGTATAATGGGCTGCCTTGGGAATAATAGCTATCCCTCACTGGAAGAATTCAAGCAAAGACTGGATGACCACTTGTCAAATATATTGTGTAGTATCCTATTGTATATTCTTTTTCAAGTAATGATTTGGTCAATTTAAATGGTAGAAAAAAACATATGCCTAAATAGTAATATTTAAGATCACCACAGAGAAGATAGAAGGTATTCTTTATAGGGGAAGGCACTAGAAGCTAGAAGTAAGGAAAGAGGTTCTAGAAGTTAGGAAACATTTTTTAGAAGGTGACATCTGAGCTGAGTTTTGAGGGAACCCAGAGATTCTAAGAAGTAGAGTGAATAGAATATTCAATGGCTTCTGATATCCCTTACAACTTTGTGCTTTCTTTATAAGTAGGGAAGCTTTAGGAGATCTTCTTAAATAAGAGAGTAATAGTGAGAACATTGTTTTAAAATTAATCCATGTAGAGGATATTTTAAATAGGCAGAAAGATTAGAGGCAGGTAAAAAAGTGAGAAATTATACCAGTATAAGATAAAAACTCTAGAGTAGGATAAAGGCAATGGGAATGAAAAGAGATGGGAAATTCCTAGAAGCCATGGAAGCCTCCATGAAACTTTTCCAACTATGCAGAACCATGTTGATCTTACTCTTCTTTGAACCCCTATACTGCTTATATTCTATACCATACAATTTAGCACTTAATTATATATTTCTTGATAATGATAACTGTTGGAGGGGATGTGGGAAAACTGGGACACTGATACATTGTTGGTGGAACTGTGAACGGATCCAACCATTCTGGAGAGCAATTTGGAACTATGCTCAAAAAGTTATCAAACTGTGCATACCCTTTGACCCAGCAGTGTTTCTACTGGGCCTATATCCCAAAGAGATTTTAAAGGAGGGAAAGGGACCCACATGTGCAAAAATGTTTGTGGCAGCCCTTTTTGTAGTGGCTAGAAACTGGAAACTGAATGGATGCCCATCAATTGGAGAGTGGCTGAATAAATTATGGTATATGAATGTTATGGAATATTATTGCTCTGTAAGAAACGACCAGCAGGAGGATTTCAGAGAGGCCTGGAGAGACTTGCATGAACTGATGCTGAGTGAAATCAGCAGAACCAGGAGAACATTATACACACCAACAAGACTATATGATGATCAATTTTGATGGACATGGTTCTCTTCAACAATGATGTGATTCAAACCAGTTCCTATTGTTCAGCGATGAAGATAGTCATATACATCCAGAGAGAGGCCTGTGGGAACTGAGTGTGAACTACAACACAGCATTTTAACACTTTCTGTGAATATTTCCATGGATTTTGTTTTCCTTCTTAGGTTGTTTTTTCTTCTCTTTCTAGATCTGATGTTTCTTGTGCAGTAAGATAACTGTATAGATATGTATACATGTATTATATTTGTCATATAATTTATCCTATTTAGCATGTATTAGATTACCTGTCATCTAGGGGTGGAGGGTAGGGGAAAGGAGGGGAAAAGCTTGGGAAAAAAAAAGTTTTTGCAAAGGTCAATGTAGAAGAATCACTCATACGTTTTGTAAATAAAAAGCTTTATTTAAAAAAATAATAATAATTATATATTTCTAAATCTTACAAGTGTATTAGATTCATTATACACAATAGTGCTAAATACAACAAGGCTTATATAGCAGATGTTCTTTCCAAAACTTGACTAATGGTCTTGCTTTTAAGAAACATATGCCCTTTTTAGGTGTGGATAAAATGCATATCTAAAATAACAAATCATAAAGTTTGCAAAATAGTACAAATGAAATTCATAAGTGCTAAAAGGTTGTGGATTAAAAGAAATGATCAGAATAAATGCGGTTAACCTAGGAAGATTTCCTATGAAATGGAAGTAATAATGCCACTTTCTATGGCATCAGGACAAATGAAAAATAAGGCAAGTACTCCATAATTTTAAAGAAAGGCACTAAAAATTAGTATTGAGTAGCTTTTAAGCCACTTAAATTTAGTTAGTGCCTTACATATAGTAGGCATTTAAAATGTTTTTGCTGAAGTCAACTATTTAGGTCCCAGAATAAATATGAACCCTGCTTCTCAAAAGCTCCAGAACTCAAAGAAGCCTCAGAGGTCATCATATCCAGCCCCAAAATGGAATCCTCTTTACACCATTCTGCATAAATGTTCCTGTAGCCTCTACCTACAGATTCCTAGTAACGGGAAACTCACTACCTACTTCTTGATGTACCTTCATCTAGCTTTAGGACAATCCTAATTGTTAGGAAGTTTTTCCTTACATAGAACCTACAGGTCTCTTCAGGTCTCCCTGAGGATCTATCTCCATCTGGTTTTCTCACTGACCTCCGAATAACCTTCCCTATCTCCTCCCAGCTCCCCTATATATTTTGTCTTCTATATTAGAATGTAAATTCCTTGAGAAGAATTTGTTTTCTTGTTTTCATAACTCTAGTACTTAGCATAGTGCCCAGCACATAGCAGGCACTTAGTAAACACTGTATTTATGCATCTATCTGTAGAGGGCCACAGATAGTGGGGAACTCTGGGCAAGGTATAAGACCCTTTAGTCTGGTAAAAGGAATCCTGCTGACGTGTCTGGTTTGGCTCCCCATCTCCCCTAAGGGTTCTCGGTCTTCCTGAGAAGTCAGGGGATGTGACAACCTATGTTGTAATTAATGCAGAGTTATACTAAAGTGGCAAAGAGATATTTACACACAATAGCAAATTGTTTATGTGGTTCCACATGTGTAGTATATAATTAGCTCATGAGCAGTGTGCAATAGTTATGTAAGGGTATTAGGGTATATAAGGTTGAGAAAATTTGGAATAAATGGACTCCTTGTTTGACTATCCACATGAGTCCTGCCTCTTCACTCCTCTCCTAAGATCAAGGACTTGGGCTGGTACTCTTTCTATCTCTCTTTCTACCTATCTTCTGTCTGACTTTAACTTCGTCTCTCCATTTCACTCTCCAGAGCTGCTAGTGCTATCTTCCAGAACCAAGCTAAATAAAACTAATCTTTCTTACACATAATAGATCATGATCCCTCTCCTCACCCACATTATTCAACTAATTCTTAGCATAAGTAGAAGACAAGAATGAAGCATCTTCTGGAGAGGGCCCAGTTTCTGTTAATACATGAAGATAAAAGGGTATAAAGTGAAAGAATTCAGGATAAAGGTGAGTTTGTTAATAAGAGGGTCGGATCCTACATGATTTAATATTTGCAGTGACTAAAAAAAAAATCATCTAACTAGGATGGTCCTTAGAAAAAGGACTTATAGTACTCATCGCTGGGCCTATACTAGAAAGCTTTCCAATTCAGTAAAAATCGTCAGACATTTTTTCCTTTTCTACAACAGCATATTAAATCTCCATGCCACAAGGAGATACACAAGACTACAGGGCAAGCGTATCCAATAAACACTTGTAAATGAATGAACTAAAATGGCTTCACCGAAAGTCTTTCTGTTCTCTTTTGCATTTCTTTTTTAATTAGGTGCACGACTCCTATTTATAAATAATTAGCCTATTAGATAGAGGTCAGATTGTGGAAAGCTTTCAGTGTTCATTCATTCACTCATTCATTGTGTCTTAAATCAAGAGAGCATGGAATTTTGGAATCCAGAACTACTATTATTCATACACATCAAGAGTTCTCTTGATCCTAGCAAATTGATGATTGAGGCATGGAAAGAGCCCTAATGGAATTCAGGGAACTTTGTTCTAGTTATTGTTCTTTTATTCACTAACAATGATTTTGGACTAGTAATTCTTTGGGGCCTCTATTACCTCATCTATAAAATTCTCTCTGGAGTCCCTTCCAGCATTTTTAATCTGATTTTGATCTCATTGTTTTAACTTCGCCTGCCTAATCCTTATCATCTTGCCTGCTAGGATGTTTTATGATTAGTCATGATACAGAAGACACAGTAGTGGCTATTAGCTAATCAAAGAGGTTGTTTCAAGGCTGCCTGCTCAACTATATTTGGCAACATAAAAAACATCATATCACATCAAGCCATTTGCAACTGGGGCATGTGTGACAGAAGATATAGTGCTCCTCCCTCATCTAACTCCATCTGATGCAATAGGTCTCAATGGTCCCAACAGGTCATGAGTTCATTATGTAGTTTTCTACATATATATATATATATATATATACATTTTTTTAACTGAGGCAATTGAGGTTAAGTGACTTGCACAGGGTCACACAGCTAGGAAGTGTCTGAAACCGCATTTGAACTCAGGTTCTCCTAATTTCAGGGCCAGTGCTCTATCCCCTCAAAACTATATTGTCTTTAGAAAAATCTGTGGAATGTGGAGGCAGTTTTTTGTTCGTTAGTGGAGTAAGATGTCCTTGATTAAAAATTGACTCCCTCCTTAGAAAAAGGCCACCATGTGAATTAGCCTTCAGCTAGCAAAACTTGAATTGTAGAAGAAATATTGCCTCACAATTGAAGAAGGAGCTAAGCAGCAGGTACAGATCTTCACAAGAAGGAACATGCCTGGGAACATTTGATCTGACAACCACAAATTGTTGGTAGACCTTTGGGGCACAACACTCCTAAGGGTGCCCTGACCTCCCAGTCAATCAAGGAAATAACAGCTTAATTCTATTTCCATTCTCTTCTTAGATAGAATAAGGAATCAAGAACTTTTGGGTGTTCTCTACTGTCCCTCTTCCTTTTTTCTCCCTAGAGAATGCAGCAGTAAGGAATATGACAGCTCTTCAACTTATATTTGTATAGCCAGGGAAAGATTCAGGATTCAGAATTGTCTTTTTATTTAGCCTTCTGAGGCTTAAAGTTAGGGAAATTAAGGGCTAATTTCTATAGAGGGCGGTGATTATGCCCCAAGCCAAGATCTCCAATTGAATTGGTGGAGATCCCATCTAGGAGTTTCCCTAAAAACAGGGGAGTGGGGCCCCTCCCAGAGACCAGGAGGGGTTTGAGATTTCCCAGGCCTCTCCAGCCGTGGACCACCCTTCCTTCAAAGGCCACAGTTTACATCAATCAGACCATTAAATTTTTTTTTTCTAGTTTCCTTTTTTATACTCCTTTTGCTAGGAGTTAAGGAGATCCACATGACCTCCAATTAAATTAGCCCCAACCAGATCCAGGTGAGACAGCAACAAAGACACTCAGAACTTCTGAGCTCAAGAGATGTTTGTCTCAGCCTCTTCTAGCTGGGATTAAAGGTATCTGCCACCATTCCTAGCTACCTTCTTTCCCTCTTTTTCAGAAGTGGAGGATTATGATTGTGAAACATTGTATCCCCTGTCATCCTGGTTTAAGGTTTTGGTTAGTTTTGTTGAACTGATTTTCTTTCCCTCTCTTTCTTTTGAGATATATATATATATATATATTTACATATATACATATATATGTTTAAGGAATGATTTATTAGATAGGGGAGAGAGCAGGGAAATATTTGGGAATAAAGATGATGTTAAAAGATAACAAAAATGTTTTAAATTAATGCTGATTTAATATTGAAGAATATTTAATTTTGATTTAATATTGAAGAAATAATACTCAATTTAATTTTGATTGATTTAATTGATTAAATTTTATTTAACATTGAAGAAAGTTAATACAAAATATATGAACATTACTTTAGAAATGTGTGTGAAATAATTCTAATCACACTTCATAGTACACTTTCTGCCATTGTTTATACAACCTTGTCATTGACATTTATTGGGTAAGTTTCTGTGGTAAGCGTTATGGATGTAAATATGCATAAAACTCAGTTCCTGCTCTCAAGAAGCTTATATTCTAATTGGCCAGACAACATAAATACATGAAAAGGTAACAGCAATGCAAGATAGCACATAGAATCATTGTATGTTAAACCTGAAAGATAAGTGAAAGATCACCTAGTCCGATCTCATTTTATTGATGAGGAAACTGAGGTTAAATGCCAAATGAATAAAGTATGGATAATGGAAGGTCAGGAAGGGAGAGGTCATTAATGGGTGGAGTGTTCAGTAAGGGATTCATTCATAAAGGAAGTGAGTGTGACTTTGTCTTAATAGAAGAGTAAGATTGAATAAGAAATTAAAATAGTTCAGAGATTTTACCTCACACCCATCAAACTGGCAAAGATTCAATTTATTCTAACAGGCTTTGTTAAACAACTACAATGTGCAAAGTATTTGGGCTACAAAGACCAAAAAGAATCTCTGTCCTTAAAGAGCTTAAGGTCTGCCAGGAAGACAATACTGATAATTATACCTAGAAACTATAGGCACAAGAAAGCATAAACACCTATTGAGAAAAGAGGCTTTATGGGGACAATGGTAGACTGACTTAGCCTGGAAAGTAAAGAATTCTAAGAGGGAGAAGGGAAAATTCAAAGTACTTCACATTTTTCTTCAAATTTATTTCATATTGTGTGGGGTGGGTGTTAGACCCCCTTCCCCAAATTAACTAATCAGAGACATCTTCAGGTACAAAGAGAATGGTCACTGATGTCATCGGCTTTCTGTGGGTCACATCACTTCCTGTAGTTGACTTAGGGCCTGACCTTTAGAGACCTCTAGGCCCAGAAATCATGTGACTTCTTGTAACCTGGGCCCAAGGCCTGATCTTCCATTTCTGCAGACCTCTGGGAATAGGCATCACATGACAGGCCTAAGGTCTTACCTACTCCATCTCACAGACTTTTTGAGAAAGCTTCATTTAGACCCGTTCAATATTATTCTACTGTATGTACGTTTTGTTTCAGTCAACCTCACCTACTCATAGTTCCCTGAATTTAATATTTCATTTCCTTTCTTTATGTGTTTGCACAGGTTGTCCCACTTGCCTGATAGCTTTGGGTCTATATTTTGACAATAAGTACAAAAATACTTCTCACGATGCTTTTTTGTGGTCACAAAGAATTGGAAGTTGAAGGAGTGCCAAACAATTAGGAAATGGCAAAACAAGCTATGACATGTTGAATGTGATATAACACTCTTTATAATGCTATAAAAAATGATGAATGGTATGGCTTCAGAGAAACCTAGGAAAACTGATTCATAGTGAAGTGAGTAGAACTAAAAGAACAATCTCAACAATAAAAGTAATACTATTAAGACAAATGTTTTTGAAACACTTAGAAATTTTGATCAACATAATGACCAACCTTCAAGATGAACCATGCTAGTTATCTCATAGACAGGTAATGGACTCAGAGTAGAAATTGAGACTTTCGGGCCAGCTAGATGGCGCAGTGGATAGAGCACCAGTACTGGAGTCAGGAGGACCTGAGTTCAAATTTGGTCTCAGACACTTAATATTCCCTAGCTGTGTGACCCTGGGCAAGTCACTTAACCTCAATTGCCTCAGCAAAAAGCAACTTCTGTGGGTAATCCTTCATATGCCCTTCTAGTTCACAATTGAAACAAATTAGTGGAGTCTCTACTGGGCATCCCACTCTCCTTTCTCTTTCTGAATCTCCTGCTGGCTGAGATTCAGGGTGAAAAGTTCTCCTTCCCCTGTCTCCACCAAGTTTCCCTTGATTTTTCATTACAGACTTAGCAACTGTTTGCACTATCTGAAGCATAAATTTAGTCTGCTCCTATTCCTGTTTGAGGAATGTAGCATATTTTTTCTTTCTTCCCAGTCCCTCTGGCTACATATATCTTCTGGGCCATTTCTAATAATTCATTCAAGGGCTTGGTCAGCCACCCCCTCTTGCTTTTGGAGCTTTTTGGTGACAAGTATTGGTGACAAAGTATGCCTGAAGCAGACTTTGCACCATAGCATCATTTTCTCCTAAACTTGAATACTTCCTCTTACATTCCTTGAGTCTATTTAAAAAGGCTGAGGGAGTCTCTTCTTTTTCTTGCTTGATTTCTATTATTCATATTTTGCCTTTGAGGGACCAAATTTCCAATACCTTGAACAATCATCTGTCTTAGGTCCCTCATACTTTCTCTATGAGCTGGATTGTTATAATCCCAATTGGGATCCTGAAGGGGGAATTTTTGTTCTCCCCTGGGTCCTCCTTGTGCAACCAGATGGGCATTATCCCAGATCCTCATTGCAGCTCTCCTAATCTACCCCTGCTCTTCTCCAGTGAAGAGGATCCCTAACATTGGCATCAATTCCAGCCAGGTGTAGCTGTTAGAACCCAAAAATTGATCAAACTGCTCTGCTAACCCAGATGGATCTTCTAAAAGGGCTTTCATCTCTCTTTTTAAAAGTTTTTCACCTTCATGCTATTCAAGGGAGCATTTACAAACTTAATTCCTCCCTGGGAGAATAGGACTCTAAATAGGAACAAGCTAACAATTTTCTTGTTGCTTAAGCTCCCACTGAAGAGGGCCAAGAAGAGAGGAAATAGTTAATGGTTTTAAATTAATTGTGATCCCTTCTTTGGCTCCTCCCTGGGGTGGAATTAAGGAGGGAGTTCTGGGAGTCCTGGAGCTGAAGCCATAGGAGCAGTAGTCGGATGGGGGGTATAGGGAGTAAGCAGTGTGAAGACGGGGTCCGAAGGATGGAATTTCTCTGGCTCCTCTCTCTCCTCCTTCGAAACTGATAGCCCTACAGTTGGTAACCACAAAGTTGCATATTTACTCTCCTCAGAATTAACAGGCTTCTTTGAATTTACACACTGATTCAATTTTTGGCACACCCAAACCTTGTCTATACCTTGGCCAGAAGATGTTTCCTCCAAGTGGGGCACCTGCCCAACAAAACAGTGTTTAATCATTTTCTTTTTGTCCTTCCCTGTACATTTTGATACTTTTTCCCAGTTTGTGAGCCTATTATCTAGAGGGCTATCTTCGGGTATACTATACAGATTCTTAGAGCCAGCTACTTTAGATTGTTCCTTTCCCATGATTCACAATATCTTGTCCTCTCTAATGGAGGGCTCAACTGATCTTACTAAAAGAAAATAAGAAAATCCTTATGGACTGAATTACCTAGGATTTCCTCAATATCAAAAAGAAATGGGAGCCTTCTAACTGCCTAGATTCTCCCAATCCCAATCCCAGTAACCCAGATACCAAACCAGTTTTTAGCAGTCTCTCCACCCTTTACCACTTTTTGGCTTTACCTGGATTACATTAGTGATTGTAAACTTTTCTCAGCTGGCTTATCTCCTGGGCCAAAATAATCCTCTATCTTTACTGGCCTACTTCTGTTTTTTGCTTTCTCCAAGTGTCTCTCTTCTGGGATTTACCTGATCAGTGTAGGAGTTCCTGAGCCAAATCCAAGGATCACCAGAGAATTCTCTGGAGGGTGTCTGCCCAAGGAATCTGTACAGGAGACACCCCTCACGAACAGGAAATATCCTGGATGAGCCCTCAAATTGGGTAAGACAGTATCATCCATAAAAACAATCACAGATTCTCAAAATAAGAAAAAGCAAAAAGATTTATTACAGTCTCATGAGAAAGGGCATTTCCCATCTGACAAGGTGTTTGTGAGTAGAAGTAGAAAAGTACTAAGCATAAACTGCAAAACAAGATTAAATAGGTCCCTGAATACAGAAGCCCCCAAAGCTCCCCCCCCCCTTGGCTAGCCTTTCTCTCACATTGTTTGGGGGAGTCCAGGCTTGTGTCTTAATTACAGAAATTTAAACCTAGAAACAAAAGAATATAAGTCAATAATAATAAACTCTTAATTTGTTTCCCTAAAGAACTGATATACAAGCAGATAAAATTCAAAGACATCATCACCTTTAAAAGAAGTACTTAAATGCTAATTAAGGAGTAATGGAAAATATGGGGGACAATCACCTGCAACTTTTAGCTATAACTCTATTTGTTATTATAAAGTCTCAAGTCATAATTAAAGTATAGTTTAAGGCTATATTTCCATGAGAGCATTTTCACTTAGTTAATTCCTCACAATACCAACATATGAATATTAAAGTATAAATCTTTAGGTGGTTATGTTAACTGTTTTCAGGGAATGGTTTTGTGGGTATGTCTCAAACATACCTGTTTTGTTTAGATGTATGAATAAAAGGACTGAACTTTTAAAAAAGCAAAGAATAAGAAAAAAGCATTTTGGGCAAGAAGAACATGAGTAAAGGCAAGAATGTAGACATGTACATGCAAAATATGTGTACATACAAATATATTTAAAGTGATAGAGAATAAGTTAAAAGAACAATGACTTATAATGTACTATATATAATGCATATATATATATGTATATATATACATACATAAATGTTTTCTTAATGGGAAGAGTAGTATAAGGGAAAGAATACAGATTTGGAAGCAAAATGGAATTTTTAAGTGTTTTTAAAAGAAAATATATTAAATTCTTCATCTACCTTTTTCACCCAGAGATCCTATTACTCAGTTTACACCCCTAAATAGTTTAGGACTGCAATAAAAGACTTACTTAAATAAAATATCCACAACAACATTACTGATGATAACAAGAAGCTAGAAATATATTATGTGCCCAGTGACTAGGGAATGTCTGAACCAAATGTCATATAAATGTAATAGAATGTGTATGCATGCATTCTTGCGCACACATACATATATATACATGCATACATATATGTGTACGTGTGTGTATTATGTATGTATGTATGAAAGCAGAGTATCACAAAAATCTTAGTACAACTTCATAGTTTAAATAACTATTAAAACTTAAAAGTATTCTGAGACTATTGGGATCCCCAGCCCCTCACTCAAATACTATAAATAATCTTTTATCTTTAAGAATGAATAAAATAAGGGGCAGCTAGGTGGTGCAATGGATAGAGGACCAGCCCTGAAGTCAGGAGGACCTGAGTTCAAATCTGACCTCAGACACTTTAACACTTCCTAGCTGTGTGACCCTGGGCAAGTCACTTAACCCCAATTGCCTCAGCAAAAAAAAAAAAGGAAAAAAGAATAGAATATTGAGATACAGGCAGTGTAACTGTCATTCTGGTATGCTTAAATTGTAATGGCTTAGAGATAGTGAGAGGGTAGAGAAAAATGATTAGAAAACTTCCCAGAGGAAATTATCTTGACTTTTTTTCTTACAAGAAACATTCTGAGGATGATTATTGAGAATAGAATTTAATTAGCAACCTAAAACAGTTAATGTTGTTTCCAGAATTAAAGAATTGACAGTAGAAATAATAGTTAGAGGTGACTCCACAGTCTGTTTCCAAGATGCTATATAATAATTATTTGTTTTGTTTGTCATAACATTAATAAATTGCATAACTAGTTGCCTTGATGTTTATTTAAGCATAAGAGATGACAGGATTTAAGAGAGAGAAAAATAAGTGAAAGCTTATGTAAAAAGTGGCTTCTCCAGTTAATTATATTTAAAGAACCAGGATAAATCTGAGAGACAATTGATTAATAAGAGCTATTGTAATTTTATTTAATTTTTTTGGAATTTAAAATAATTTATGAGAAAATAACCACGCCACTTAACTACTTTAGAACAAGAGAAGAGAATGAGTCAATAGTAGACAGAGGGTTGATCTTTTCACCAAAGCTACACATGGGATGGAGAATGGGATGGAGTAGAAAGGGGGTGTTGCTACATTGGGAGATAATGAATAGATAAAGTTAACTAAAGTAGCTAAAAGCTGAAAAAAAGGAAGCTGAGCAGCATAGGTAGGGACCAGCTTTTAGAAGTCCTGGAATGCCAGGCTAAGAAGTTTGAAGTTTAATTTATAAAAAACTGGGAACCTTTGTTAAAGTTAATAAACAAACTTTACTGTCTGCCATGTGTGAGACATGTACAGGACAGGATTTGAAAAGGGCACAAGAAAGTTACAAAGTAATATGAGGAATTCAAAAGGGAGGGGAAATCAATTCTTAAAGGAGTGATTTCAGAAGACTTCAGGGCGGTGGCATAAACTATTCTTTTGAAAAATATATTTTACCTAAAATGCTATCAAACTGTGGATACTCTTTGATCTGTCATGTCTCTACTGGGTCCAAAAGGAGAAAGGGCCCCACATGTGCAAGAATGTTTGTGGCAGCCCTTTTTGTAGAGGCTAGAAACTGGAAACTGAATGGATGCCCATCAATTGTGGAATGGCTGAATGATTCGACCAGCACAACACAAACGGGCTAGTGGCGATGGAAATAAAGAGACGGGGCTGCTGATAATTCAACAGAGCCGTTTATTAAGAGAAATCATGTTGCTTATATGTCTTAAAACCATATGTTACTATGAAAGGCATTGTTCTGTAACCAACCCTGATTTCTGTTTTCTATGATCTAACTCTCTGAAGCATGTTGCTAGTTTCTAGCGACTCAATCTTATGTAAAGTTCACAATGCCCCAGTAATTGTGCCAGGACCTTATGTTTTCTCATGATTTCAAGTTTAAATGCACCTTTGATTAATTTTAGGAGGAGGAGAACATCTCAGTTATTGAAGTTTCTAGCTTCCTGGGAGTTCTCTATAGCTGAATAAATTATGGTATATGAATGTTATGGAATATTATTGCTCTGTAAGAAATGACCAGCAGGACGATTTCAGAGAGGCCTGGAGAGACTTGCATGAGCTGATGCTGAGTGAAATGAGTAGAACCAAGAGAATATTGTAGACAGCAAGAGCAAGATTATGTGATGATCAATTGTGATGGACTTGACTCTTCTCAACAAGGAAGTGATTCAAGACAATTCCAATAGACTTGTGATGAAAAGTGCCATCTGCATTCAGAGAGAGAACTATGGAGACTGAATGTAGTCAAAACATAGTTTTTTTTTTGTTGGTTTTTTTTTTTTTTTTTAACCTTTGTTGATGTTGTTGTTCATTTGTTTCCTTGTTTTTTGTTTTTTGTTTTTTTTTCATTTTTCCCCCTTTCTGTTTTTGGTTTTTGTTTTTTTGTGTAGCATGATGAAGATGGAAATATGTTTAGAAGAATTGCACATGTTGATTGGTGTCTTGGGAAAGAGAGAGAGAGAGGGAAAGAGAGGGAGATAAATTTGGAATACAAGGTTTTACAAAGGTAATTTTAAAAACAATCTTTGCATGTATTTGGGAAAACAAAATAGCACACGAATAAATAAATAGAATATAAACTCATTTATTTTTTAAAAAGAAAGATAAATTTTATTTCAATAGAGGAGGGAGTATAGCACAGAAAGAAAATGTGAGCAGAGATTCAAAGATGTAGAAAAGTTCTAGGAATTTAAAGTATTCTAGTTTGGCTAGAGAAGATAGTACATAATACATAATCTGAAGCTATACATTAGGTATTTGTTCAGTAAATTTAAAAAAGTAGGTTTGGAAATAGGCCATGGAGAAAATAGTTTTTAATTTTTAAGCAAAGGTGAGCCTCTAGCAGGGTAGTGATAAAATCAGAGCTGTATATTACTCTTCCAGTGATGTATAGGATAGATTAGATGGGGGAGAAACTGGAAGCAGAAAAACCAGTTAGGATACCTGTGGAAAGAATTTTGGATTTGGCATAATACTTTCAGGCCTAACTCTGTGACTTACCATCTCTAAGATCTTGGACTAATCACTGAGCTTCCACTAACTTCACATGTCTCACTGATAAAGAAATAGCAGTGGGGAAGGTAAGAAGAAACTTATTTTCCTGGATGACAGGTTTTGAAGAAACAGAAGAGTTGTTGAAAAGGACACTAAAGGTACAGTTAAATTGAATGTGGGAAGGTAGGAAGAAAGGAACAGAAAATCCATTCAGAGAAATAATGAAAAGTTAGGTTAGTCAGAAAGTTGTGGTTTAATTTGATGGGTGAGATTATTATTATTTTTTTTATTAAAGCTTTTTATTTGCATAACATATGTATGGGTAGTTCCTCAGCATTGATCTTTACAAAGCTTTCCGTTACAAATTTTACCCCCAGTCCCCATCCCTCCCCTAGATGGCAGGAAGTCCATTACATGTTAATAATGATAAAATACTTGGCAAGTTGTGAAAGAAAAATCCTATCTACAAGAACAAAAAAATCAGAGAAAGGAAATACACTGGAGATTAATTTTTTTAAACCGGGAATGGGAATTTGGAATTATAATTCTAGACTTAGAAAAAATCCAAGTGATCTTGTAATCTAATTCACTCTATAGAAGGAATGTGATGGGCTGAACATCACACAACTAATACATGTAAAAACTAGGAGTGAAAACAGACTTCTTGGCTCCTACTTTTTCTACTCTACCACAACCAAGACAACCCTTGTTTCAAGGGCTCTCACTTAACAAAGACCATAAATATAGTTTAGGACAGGAGTTCTTTTCTTGGGGCCCATGAATTTAGAAAGACAGAAACAGAGACAGAGCTGTAGTTCAATATAATTGTATTCTTTTGTAATCCTGTTGTTTTATGTATTTAAAAAAAAAAAAGTATTATGAGAAAGGTCCATAAACTTTACTAGACAGCTGAAGGGGTCTATTATTATTCATTAACTTTTTCAGTTGTATAGTTGCCCCCATCCACATAGATAATTTGGGAAGTGAACTGACACCACTCAACATGCTGTCTTTTTTCTTTAATAGTTGATTTTTAATGTTTCAATAAACAAAGGTTTAAAAGTTACTATGTCCTTTTATAGCTCCTGAAAAAATAAAGCTCTTGGTACATCTTTTAGCTACCATAAATAATGCTCTTTCAGTTTTGTAAAGTGCCATACAATTTTTTTTTTTTTTGATTCTTGCAATACTCTACAAGATAGGTCTTATTGTTATCCCCATTTTACAGAAAATGAGGCTGGCAAAGGAGAAGGGAGTTGTCCGGAGTCATATAGCTAGGGTCTAAGTTCCAATTTGAACTCAAGTCTTCCTAACTCTTAAGTCCAACACTCTTACCCATTGTGCCACCTAGTTGTATAATCCAGCAAAATAAATTCTCACATTGGTCACATCTAAAAACATGAATCTGTCTATAATTTCAGTTCATCACCTCTCTTTTAGGTGGCAAGTGGTCTGTTTCATTTTTATTCTTCTGTATATTGGGGAATGGCTAACATTTATATATTCTTGATTATCATGTGCTGATCAAAGTAGTAAATTTTTAAATTAATTTTGAAAAAATATCTCCATAAATATGATTGTTTTGTAAGAAACGACCAGCAGGATGATGTTAGAGAGGCCTGGAGTGATTCACATGATTTGACACTAGCTAAGTGAAATGAGCAGAATCAGGAGATTGTTATAGAGGATAACAATGATGATCAATTCTAATGGCCGGGGCTCTTTTCAACAATGAAATGATTCAGATCATTTCCAATTGTTTAGTGATTAAGAGAGCCATTTATATCCAGAGAGAGGACTGTGGGAACTGAGTTTGGTTCACAACATAGCATTTTCTTTCTTTCTTTTTTTTTTTTATTAAAGCTTTTTATTTGTATAACATATGTATGGGTAGTTCCTCAGCATTGATCTTTACAAAGCTTTCCATTGCAAATTTTACCCCCAGCCCCCTCCCCTCCCCTAGATGGCAGGAAGTCCACTACATGTTAATAATGTTGAAATACTTGACAAGTTATGCAAGAAAAATCCTATCTACAAGAAAAAAAAAAAAAAAGAAAATCAGAGAAAGGCAACACAATACAAGCAAATATCAATAGAGATCATGAAAATGTACGTTGTGGTCCATATTTCATATCCCTCTCTCTGGGTGTATATGGTTTTCATCAATGAACAATTGGAACTGGTTTGAGACAATTCTTTGTTGCAGAGAGCCATGTCCATCAGAATTGATCATCATGTAATACTGTTGTTGCTGTGTATGATGATCTCCTGGTTCTGCTCGTTTCACTCAGCATCAGTTCATGCAAGTCTCTCCAGGCCTCTCTGAAATCATCCTGCTGGTCGTTTTTTAGAAAGCAATAATATTCCATAACATTCATATACAATAATTTATTCAGCCACTCTCCAATTGATGGGCATCCCTTCAGTTTCCAGTTTCTAGCCACTACAAAAAGGGCTGCCACAAACATTCTTGCACATGTGGGTCCCTTTCCCCCCTCTAAGATCTCTTTGGGATATAGGCCCAGTAGAAACACTGCTGGGTCAAAGGGTATGCACAGTTTGCTAACTTTTTGAGCGTAGCTCCAAATTACTCTCCAGAATGGTTGGATCCGTTCACAATTCCACCAACAATGTATTAGTGTCCCAGTTTTCCCACATCCCCTCCAACATTCATCGTTATCTTTTCCTGTCATTTTAGCCAATCTGACAGGGGTGTAGTGGTACCTCAGAGTTGTCTTAATTTGCATTTCTCTGATCAACAGTGATTTGGAGCAACTTTTCATATGACTAGAGATGGTTTTAATTTCATCATCTGAAAATTGTCTGTTCATATCCCTTGACCACTTATCTATTGAAGAGTGGCTTGAATTCTTATATATATGAGACAATTCTCTATGTATTTTAGAAATGAGGCCTTTATCAGAACCATTAAATGTAAAGATGATTTCCCAATTTGATGCTTCCCTCCTAATCTTGTCTGCATTAGTTTTATTTGTACAGAAACTTTTTAACTTAATATAATCAAAATTATCTATCTGGTATTCAATTAGGAGTTCCAGATCTCCTTTGGACATAAATTTATTCCATTTCCGCAGGTCTGAGAGGTAAACTATATTACGTTCCTCTAACTTGCTTACAAAATCACTCTTTATATCTAGATTTTGAACCCATTTAGATCTTATCTTGGTATGTGGTGTTAGGTATGGGTCAAGCCCTAATTTCTTCCACACTAGTTTCCAATTTTCCCAGAAGTTTTTGCCAAATAGTGAGTACTTATCCCAAAAGCTGGGGTCTTTGGGTTTATCAAACACTGAATTGTTAAGGTTATTGCCTAGATTGTCCTGATAACCTATCCTGTGCCACTGATCGACTGCTCTATTTCTCAGCCAGTACCAAATGGTTTTGATGACCGCTGCTTTATAATACAGTTTTAGATCTGGTACAGCAAGGCCACCTTCATCTGCCTTTTTTTTCATTAATCCCCTTAAAATCCTTGACCTTTTGTTCTTCCAAATGAACTTTGCTACTATTTTTTCTAGGTCTGTAAAATAATTTCTTGGGAGTTTGATTGGTATGGCACTAAATAAGTAGATTAGTTTGGGTAGTATTGTCATTTTTATTATGTTCCCTCTGCCTACCCATGAGCACTTAATGTTTTTCCAATTGATTAGGTCTGATTTTATTTTTGTGGAAAGTGTTTTGTAGTTTAGTTCATATAGTTTCTGACTTTTCCTTGGCAGATAGATTCCCAAATATTTTATCCTATCATCTGTTATTTGGAATGGAATTTCTTTTTGTATCTCTTGCTGCTGAACTTTGTTGGTAATATATAAAAATGCTGATGATTTATGTGGATTGATTTTGAATCCTGCAACTTTGCTAAAGTTGTGAATTGTTTCTAGTAGTTTTTTAGTTGAGTCTCTAGGGTTCTCTAAGTATACCATCATGTCATCTGCAAAGAGTGATAATTTGGTTTCTTCATTACCTACTCTGATTCCTTTTATCTCTTTTTCTTCTCTTATTGCTAAAGCTAATATTTCTAATACAATATTAAATAGTAATGGTGACAGTGGGCAGCCTTGTTTCACTCCTGATCTTATTGGGAATGGTTTTAGTTTGTCTCCATAACATATGATGCTTGCTGATGGTTTTAAATAGATGCTACTGATCATTTTAAGGAAAAACCCATTTATTCCTATACTCTCTAGTGTTTTTAATAGGAAGGGGTGTTGGATTTTATCAAAAGCTTTTTCTGCATCTATTGAAATAATCATATGATTTTTGTTAGTTTGGTTATTAATATAATTAATTATGCTGATAGTTTTCCTAATATTGAACCAGCCCTGCATCCCTGGTATAAATCCTACTTGGTCATAGTGTACTATCCTGGGGATGACTTTCTGTAATCTCATTGCTAATATCTTATTTAAAATTTTTGCATCAGTATTCATTAGGGAAATTGGTCTATAGTTTTCTTTCTGTGTTTTCACCCTACCTGGTTTAGCTATCAGCACCATATCGGTCTCATAGAAGGAATTTGGAAGTATACCTTCTGTCCCTATTTTCTCAAATAGTTTTTATAGTATTAGAATTAATTGTTCTTTGAATGTTTGGTAGAATTCACATGTAAATCCATCTGGCCCTGGAGATTTTTTCTTAGGGAGTTGGTTAATAGCTTGTTCTATTTCTTTTTCTAATATGGGGCTATTTAAATAATTTATATCCTCTTCTTTAACCTGGGCAATCTATATTTTTGTAGATATTCCTCCATTTCATTTAGATTATCAAACTTACTGGCATAAAGTTGGGCAAAGTAACTCCTAATTATTGCTCTAATTTCCTCTTCATT
>JAJPUD010000897.1:46492-82998 GCA_023553655.1 Myrmecobius fasciatus
TTTTCTTTCTCTATTTTATGCAAGTAAGCATCTAGAGATATAAAATTGCCCCTTATAACCACTTTGGCCGTATCCCACAAATTTTGATATGTTGCCTCCTTATTGTCATTCTCCTGGATGAAATTATTGATTGTGTCTATGATTTGCTCTTTCACCCATTCATTCTTCAGGATTAGATTATTTAACTTCCAATTAACTTTTGGTTTATTTTCTCCTGGCCTTATATTGCATGTGATTGTTACTGCATCATGATCTGAAAAAGATGCATTTACTATTTCTGCCTTTCTGCATTTGATTTTGAGGTTTTTATGCCCTAACACATGGTCAATTTTTGTATAGGTTCCATGGACTGCTGAGAAAAAAGTAAACTCCCTACTGTCTCCATTCAACTTTCTCCATAGATCTATCATACCTAAATTTTCTAACAATTGGTTTATCTCCCTAGTTTCTTTCTGTTTATTTTGTGGTTTGATTTATCTAATTCTGAGAGAGCAAGGTTGAGATCCCCCACTAGTATAGTTTGGCTGTCTATTTCTTCTTGCATCTCTCTTAATTTCTCCCCTAGGAATTTGGATGCTATTGCACTTGGTGCGTATATATTTAGTATTGATATTGCTACATTATCTATGGTACCCTTTAATAAAATATAGTTTCCTTCCTTATCTCTTTTGATTAGATCTATCTTGGCTTTTACTTGATCTGAGATAAGAATTGCTATCCCTGCTTTTTTTTGTTCACCTGAAGCATAATATTTTCTGCTCCAGCCTTTTACCTTCATCCTATATGTGTCACTCTATGTTTTAACAACATAGCATTTTCACTCTTTTTGTTGTTTGCTTGCATTTTATTTTGCTTCTCTTTTTTTTTCTAGTTTGATTTGATTTTTCTTGTGAGGCAAGATAATTATATAAATATGTATACATATATTGGATTTAACATCTATTTCTACTATGTTTAATATATATTGGACTACTTGCCATCTAAGGGAGGGATGAGGGAAAGGGGGGGAAATTGGAACACAAGATTTTGCAAGGGTTAGTGTTGAATAATTGTCCACTCAAATGTTTTGAAAAATAAAAAGTTTTAATAAAGGGGAAAAAATCTCCATAATTGTTCCCTTTCATTATTATGGATCTCTTGTAGGTGAGAAATAATGGGAAGGGACAATTATGGAGATATTTTTTAAATTAATAAAAAGTTATTTTAAAAAATTTTCCATTTCCTCATTTCTTATAGCACAATAATATTCTATTATATTCATATAACACCATTTATTTAGCCATTCCCCAATAGATTATCTACTTAGTTTCTAATTTTTGGCTATCATGAAAAGAGCTGCTATAAATAATTCTTTAAGTATAAGTCCTTTTTTCCCATTTCTTGAATTTCTTGAGGGCATTAGCTTACTAGTGGCATAGCTGGATCAAAGAGTATATAGAGTTTGGTAACATTCTGGGCATAATTCCAAGTTGGTTTCCAGAATTGAGGGACTGATTCATAGCTCCACCAACAGCATACTAGTATATTTGTTTCTCACAGACTATCAATATATTTTCACTAACTCCCCTTGCAAATACATAGTCTACAAAAAGAATGAAGAGGTTTGTTTAGAGGACAATACCTGTATTCATTTTCTAGCTCCTCTGATACTTTACATAGCATCATGAGGCTTGCAATCGTTCAGCATATGACCTTGATCCTCTTTTTTTGATCTCCCCCAAATATAACTACACCTTCAGTTTTCTCACCTTCCAGTAGGTGGTGCCTGACATCTTGATACATTCAACCTACAATGTACAATTAAAGGTAAATCCTATAAATATGGGATTATCCAGGAGCTCTCTTGTTTGGGCCTCCCTATACCTTTAATGTAATTAGAGACAGTTCCAAACAAATACTGAATTTTTACTTTACTCATCCTTTACTACAATTCTGCAAATCTCTAACCACACAGAAGGGTGCCCTGTAGTCAAGAATCCCTACTATCAGGTCTACAAATTCCCTTCTTCAGGTGCCCAGCTAATATGTCTCCAGCCCCATGAACATCTGCCATAATTTTAGATTCTCAAGACAATTTCCATTCCCTCTCTCTCCATTATTTCTTCTGGCCCCAAGGGATCAAGTGGATAGAGTTATCCAATTTTTTTTTTAAATGTTAAGTTGTTATTTTCTTCTTTTTTTATTAAAAGCTTTTTATTTACAAAACATATGAGTGATTTTTCTACATTGACCTTTGCAAAACTTTTTTTTTGTTTTGTTCCAAGCTTTTCCCCTCCTTCCCCCCACCCCCCCACCCCTAGATGACAGATAATCTAATACATGCTAAATATGTTAAATTATATGACAGATCCAATATATGTATACATATCTATACAGTTATCTTACTGCACAAGAAACATCAGATCTAGAAAGAGAGAAAAAAAAAACAACCTAAGAAAGAAAACAAAATGCATGGAAATATTCACAGAAAGCATTAAAATGCTGTGTTGTGGTCCACACTCAATTCCCACATCCCTCTCTCTGGATGTATATGACTATCTTCATCACTGAACAATAGGAACTGGTTTGAAACATTTCATTGTTGAAGAGAACCACGTCCATCAGAATTGATCATCATATAGTCTTGTTGCTGTGTATAATGTTCTCCTGGTTCTGCTGATTTCACTCAGCATCAGTCCATGCAAGTCTCTCTAGGCCTCTCTGAAAGCATCGTGCTGGTTGTTTCTTACAGAGCAATAATATTCCATAACATTCATATGCCATAATTTATTCAGCCATTCTCCAATTGATGGGCATCCATTCAGTTTCCCATTTCTTGCCACTACAAAAAGGGCTGCCACAAACATTCTTGCACATGTGGGTCCCTTTCCCTCCTTTAAAATTAGAGTTATCCAAATTATTAAGGGTTATTTCCTGTGCCATTCAGAGTAGGAAATGGCATTGAGAGCCAAGCACTCTTCCAGTGTTGCCAGAGGCACCAAGAAAGAATATAATTTTATTGTCCCCCACAAAACTACTACGTGTATAAGTAATAAATAATAGGTAATAAGGGGAATGTTTGACTTCTTACAGATTGTTGTGTTAATACAATTATACCCTAAAAGGTTAATTTCTACTTTTATAGGATAAAGTTATCTTTAGTATAGCTGCATTGGCAACAAAGCTGTAAAATGTATTAAGGAAAAATTAAAAGCCACTTCAGGACTTGTTATTCACTAGCTTTGTCATCTATCTCGGCTCAGTCACATTTGCTATGTGGCAAAATAATAGTATCTAAATGTTGCTCACATCCTTGGGAGGAAAACATCACAGATCCACTTTATTAGGTAAAGTGAAGTTAAATCTGTCTAGAGTATTCTTATCACAAAGCCCTGTTTTCATACAGAGTAATTTCCATTTAATTAGAGGTTTCTGAGGAATAGAAATTCAATTTATACTTGACAAATATTATTTTATATGCTATATTCCCATTGTTTCAAAATACCCAAGTCCTTCTAGAACAGAAATGGATGAAAACACAGCAACTCCTGCTTGTGGAATAATTTTTTTTTCAATCTAGAAGGTAGCCTTCTGATCACCTGAGCATTGAGAACATGACCATTGCAAAGGACTCTATTATCCTTTTTGATTGTGGGGAATAAGATTCCTTCTCTTTCACCTGCTTGTTTCTTAAATATCAACAAGTCTATTAAATATCAAAAGTTGGTTTTAGTTGGTGAACATTTTTTCCCAGAAAAATTTTATTTTTCTATTTTATCAAGTATTAAAGATGGGGACCAAGCCCAAGCCAGTTGCCTGAGGAATTCAGTGTCCAGAGCTTCCAACTAGGCCAATAGCATGAAGACTCTCAGAACTGATCTTGAATTTAGCTCCAGTCGCACCCAAAGTTGACAATAAGGGGTATCCTCAGGGAGATTGGAGTATGGACTTTGTGGTCAGAGCCCCAAGCAAGGGATCATCCACCACAGAACTTTCAAGGATATGGTCTTTGGGATTTCAGAGTCAGTTCCCTAGCTCTCAGGTAGGCCAGGAACACAGGGTTGCCTAGAATAGATCTCTGCAAGAATGAATAAGCAACAAATAGTAAAATGATTGCATATGTATAACCTATATCAGATTGTTTGCTGTCTTCAGGAAGAGGAGTGATAAGGGAGGGAGGGGGAAAAAATTTGGAACTAAAAATCTTACAAAAATGAATGTTGAAAACTATCCTTAAATGTAATTGAAAAAATAAAATATGATTGAGAAAAAAAAAAAGAATGAATAAAGAAAAAAGATGATGCCAGATTTGCTCAAGACACAAATCCCCCCCAAAATAACTCCAAAATACCTGTGTAGTAGTATATAGGAATCTAGTTGAAATGGATCCTATACAGATACAGCTTTAATAAACTATTGCTATATTTGGAGCTATGCTCAAAAAGTTGTCAAACTGTGCATACCCTTTGACCCAGCGGTGTTTCTATTGGGCCTATATCCCAAAGAGATCTTAGAGGAGGGAAAGGGCCCCACATGTGCAAGAATGTTTGTGGCAGCCCTTTTTGTAGTGGCATGAAACTGGAAACTGAATGGATGCCCATCAATTGGAGAGTGGCTGAATAAATTATGGTATATGAATGTTATGGAATATTATTGTTCTGTGAGAAACGACCAGCAGGACGATTTCAAAGAGGCCTGGAGGGACTTGCATGAACTGATGCTGAGTGAGATGAGCAGAACCAGGAGATCGTTGTACACGGCAACAACAGTACTATATGAGGATCAGTTCTAAGGGACATGACTCTCTTCAACAATGAAATGCTTCAAACCAATTCCAATTGTTCAGTGAAGAAAACCATATACATCCAGAGAGAGGGATATGAAATATGGACCACAGTGTAACATTTTCATGATCTCTATTGACATTTGCTTGCATTGTGTTGCCTTTCTCTCATTTTCTTTTTTTTCTTGTAGATAGGATTTTTCTTTCATAACTTGTCAAGCATTTCAACACTATTAACATGTAGTGGACTTCCTGCCATCTAGGGGAGGGGAGGGGACTGGGGGTAAAATTTGTAATGGAAAGCTTTGTAAAGATCAATGCTGGGGAACTACCCATACATATGTTATACAAATAAAAAGCTTTAATAAAAAAAATAAATAAATAAACTATTGCTATTCACAAGAGAAAGTGGAGAATAATTGCTAGGAAGAACAGTCCCAATCACATATGAGAGCCTGGAAGTGTTTTCCCCCCCATATTTTTATGATCTTAAAAGAAGAATGAAAAGGGTAGAAGAAATACACATTAGGGAAGAAGAGAAATTTTTGCTTGATTTTGAAGATTTTTGAAGAGAAATTTTTTGATTGAAAAAAAAAATAATTTTGAAAAACCAACTGGTATATTTCTTATACTCCTTGGCCTGCTCATAGGAGAGATCATGATGGGTCTAAACAGACCTAGAAAGCCTGTCTTTGAATGTATGTACTAATTGGAAACTTCCTGTGTCTCCTCAGACATTTCATTTCCCTTCTGGCTATATTCATTTTGGGCTTCTTTGGCTTGGCTGCACTCATTTTCAAATCCTTTGACTTTCAATCTTGCCTCCTTTACTCATTGTAAATTAGAATATAATTAGAATTAGAATTATAAGTTCCCCAAAAGGGGAGAAACTGTCTTTCTTTTTCATATTTGTATTCCTGATACTTAGCTAAATGATTGACACATGTTTAGTCATTTTTCAGTTCTGTCCAACAGTTTTTGACCCCATTTGGGATTTTATTGGTAAAAATACAGGAGTGGTTTGCCATTTCCTTGTCAATCTCATTTTACAGATGAAGAAACTGAGACAAACTGGGTTAAGTGACTTGCCCAGGGACACACAGCTAATAAGTATCTGAGGACAGATTTGAACTCTGTGCACTATGGTGCCACCTAGCTGCCCCTAATTTATGTCTGGCACATAGTAGCCAATAAATGTTTATTGACTATTAACTAGGAAAGCTATGGGTCTACAGGTACAAGTGGGTCTTTTATTACATAGTGTAATCACTTTTATTTGATCTATTCTAAGAGTAAAACTTTATATGGATCATAGAATTAGAACTGTGCAATGAATCATAGAGGTCAGTTAATTCAAGTCCCTTATTTTATAGATGAGGAAACTGAGTCCCATAAATATTGAGTGAATTATCCAAAGTCATACAATCAGCAAGACTGAGGCAGGATTTGAACCTGGATCTGATAGACCACAAGGCCTATTATATTTCCAGTCATAAAGTTCTTTGGAGTCTATTCCTTGAAGAAGTTGCTCCATTAGGACAAGATTAAATGACTAACTGTGAAACAGCCAACAATGAAGACCGAAGGAAGTTCAAAACTGATTCTGATTTGGTAAGTCCACATTTAACTATATTATCTAAAATTTAGAACTCAGAAAGAAGAGTTAAGAAAAAGTTTCCACTTTGTGAAAAGCTCAGTGGAATCCTACCCAATGGATTATAGTATCATAACTTTCCAGGGAAGTGTGGGATTCCAAGCACTTGAATTATAGATAGGATTCAATTTAGAGTAAAGAAAACTTGGGATCCTATCCCACTTTAGACACTTATGAGCTATCTGACATTGGGCAAGCCTCTTAACTTTATCTCTTTTAGTCTTGTTTTTCTGTTCTATAAAAATGGGGGATTTGACTTCATGAACTTTTAAGATAGCTTGTAGTTCTAAATATATGATCCTATGAATAAAATCAGGTTAGTGGCTAACAGAGCCCTAAATAGAAAAGAAATTAGAGTCAATTCTCTATATATTTTAGAAATGAGGCCTTTATCAGAACCTTTGGATGTAAAAATATTTTCCCAGTTTACTGCTACCCTTCTAATCTTGTCTGTATTCATTTTGTTTGTACAAAAACTTTTTAACTTGATATAGTCAAAATTATCTATTTTGTGATTAATGATGATCTCTAGTTCTTCATTGGTCACAAATTCCTTTCCCCTCCACAGGTCTGAGAGGTAAACCATCCTACATTTTTCTAATTTGTTTATAATATATTCTTTATGCCTAGATCATGAATCCATTTTGACCTTATCTTGGTATATGGTGTTAGGTGTGGGTCAGTGACTAATTTCTTCCACACTAGTTTCCAATTATTCCAGCAATTTTTGTCAAATAGTGAGTTTTTTATACAATATTGAATACTAATGGTGATAGTGGGCAACCTTGTTTCACCCCTGATCTTATTGGGAATGGTTCCAGTTTATCACCATTACATATGATGCTAGCTGATGGTTTTAAATAGATGCTATTGACTATTTTAAGGAAAAGTCCATCAATTCCTATACTCTCTAATGTTTTTAATAGGAATGGATGTTGGATTTTATGAAATGCTTTTTCTGCATCTATTGAGATTATCATATGTTTTTTGTTAATTTGGTTACTAATATAGTCAATTATGTTAATAGTTTTCCTAATATTGAACTATCCCTGCATTCCTGGTATAAATCCTACTTGGACATGGTGTATTATTCTGGGAATGATTTTCTGTAATCTCTTTGCTAATATTTTATTTAAGATTTTTGCATCACTATTCATTAGGGAGATTGGTCTATAATTTTCTTTCTGTTTTTGTTTTACCTGGTTTAGGTATCAGTACCATGTCTGTATCATAAAAGGAGTTTGGTAGGAGCTCTTCATTCCCTATTTTTTCAAATAGTTTATATAGTATTGGAGTAATTGTTTTTTAAATGTTTGGTAGAATTCACATGCAAATCCATCTGGTCCTGGGGATTTTTTCTTAGGGAGTTGATTAATGACTTGTTCTATTTCTTTTTCTAAAATGGGACTATTTAAGTAATTTATTTCCTCTTCTGTTAATCTGGGCAATCTATATTTTTGTAGATATTCCTCCATTTCACTTAGGTTATCAAATTTATTGGCATACAGTTGGGCAAAGTAACTCCTGATTATTGCTCTAATTTCCTCTTCATTGGTGAAAAGTTCTCCCTTTTCATTTTTGAGACTAACATTTTGATTTTCCTCTTTCCTTTTTCTCATTAAATTAACTGGAGGTTTTTTTGTTGGTTTTTTCATAAAACCAACTTTTAGTTTTATTTATTAATTCAATAGTTTTTTTTACTTTCAATTTTATTAATCTCTCCTTTTATTTTTAGGATTTCAAGTTTGGTATTTGATTGGGGGTTTTTAATTTGTTCTTTCTCTAGCTTTTTTAGTTGCAAGCCCAATTCATTGATTTTCTCTTTCTCTATTTTATGCAAATAAGCATCTAGAGATATCAAATTTCCCCTTATTACCGCTTTGGCTGTATCCCACAAATTTTGGTATGTTGTCTCATTATTGTCATTCTCTTGGATGAAATTAGTAATTGTGTCTGTAATTTGCTGTTTCACCCATTCATTCTTTAGGATAAAATTATTTAATTTCCAATTGGTTTTTGGTCTATTTTCTCCTGGCCTTATATTGCATGTGATTTTTATTCCATAATGATCTGAAAAAAATACATTTATTATTTCTGCCTTCCTGCATTTGATTTTGAGGTTTTTGTGTCCTAATACATGGTCAATTTTTGTATAAGTTCCATGGACTGCTGAGAAAAAAGTAAACTCCTTTCTGTCTCCATTTAATTTCCTCCAAAGATCTATCACACCTAACTTTTCTAACATTTTGTTTACCTCCTTAACTTCTTTCTTATTTATTTTGTGGTTTGATTTATCAAGTTCTGAGAGAGGGAGGTTGAGATCCCCTACTATTATAGTTTTGCTGTCTATTTCTTCTTGCATCTCTCTGAACCTTTCCTCTAGGAATTTCCATGGTATACCACTTGGTGCATATATGTTTAGTATTGATATTGCTTCATTATCTATGGTACCCTTTAGGAAGATATAATTTCCTTCTTTGTCTCTTTTAATTAAGTTTATCTTTGCTTTTACTTGGTCTGAGATCAGGATTGCTACCCCTGCTTTTTTTTGTTCACCTGAAGCATAATAGATTCTGCTCCAGCCTTTTACCTTCATCCTATATGTGTCACTATGTTTTAGATGTGTTTCTTGTAGACAACATATTGTTGGATTCTGGTTTTTAATCCAGTCTGCTATCTGCTTCTGCTCTAAGGGAGAGTTCATTCCATTCACATTCACAGTTAAAATAACTAATTCTGTATTTCCTGCCATCTTATTTACCCTAGCTTATGCTTTTCTCTTTCTTATCCCCTTTCCCTCCTTCCTACTATTTTGCTTTTGATAGCCACTTCCCTCAAACAATCCTTCCCCTTTAGAGCCCTACCCACCCCTTTTTTCCCCCTTTCCCTCCTGTTTCCTTATAAGTACGTCTATTATTCCCTCAGAGCCAAATCTGATGAGATGAAGATTAACCCAATTCTCATTCCCCTCCCTTTTTTCCCCTCAATCATTATAGGTTTTCTTTGCCTCTACATGTGATGTAATTTCCCTTATTTTACCCCTTTTCCTCTTCTTCCAGTGTTATCCCTTTTCTACCTCTAATTTCTTTTTCAGTTTATCATATCATAATAATCATAAAATCACAATAATCATATCATAATCATAATGTAATAATAGATTCATAAAATCAACCCTCATTCTATAAGTATCTATAACATATAGTTCTCAAGAGTTTTTTTTTTCCTTGTTACTTTATGTTTCTCTTGTGTTCTGTATTTGTAGATCAAATTTTTTGTTCAGTTCTGGACTTTTCAGTAGAAATAGATGAAATTCTCCTATATCACTGAATGACCATCTTCTTCCCTTGAAGATAATGCTCATTCTAGCTGGGTAACTTATTCTTGGCTATAATCCAAGTTCCTTTGCCCTTTGGAATATCTGATTCCAGGCCCTTTGATCCTTCAAAGTACAAGCTGCTAGGTCCTGTGTGATCTTAATTGTGGCTCCCCGATATTTAAATTGTTTCTTTCTGGCTTCTTGTAATATCTTTTCCTTGGTATGATAGTTCTGGAATTTAGCCACAATATTTCTGGGGGACTTAATTTTTGGGTTTCTTTCAGGAGGTGATCGGTGGATTGTTTCAAGGAATATTTTGCCTTCTGGGTCTAAGATATTAGGGCAGTTTTCTTTTATGATTTCCTGGAAGATAGTGTCTAGGTTTTTTTCATCATGGCTTTCAGGAAGTCCTATAATCCTTAGATTGTCTCTCCTAGATCTATTTTCCAGGTCAGTTGTTTTTCCTAGAAGACATTTCATGTTTTTCTCTATCTTTTCATTTTTTTGTTTTTGTTTGACTGATTCTTGAAGTCTTGATGAGTCATTCATTTGCAATTGTTCGATTCCAATTTTTAATGTCTTATTTTCTTCAGTTACTGTTTTTAGTTCCTTTTGCAATTGACCAATTACATTTTTTTGTTCATTGCATTCTTTTTCCATTTTTTCTATTTTATTTTGCAGTGATCTCATTTCGTTTCCCCATGTTTCTTCTAACTCTCTTTTAAGATTTTTTATGTAATCTTCAAAGAAAGCCTTGTGACAGGGAGACCATGTCTCTCTTTGGGGCTTTTTCTGGAGTTGCTTTACCTTTAGGGGCCTCAGGATTTGAGGTCTGTTCTTCCCTCTCTCCATAAAAGTTGTCTATGGTGAGAGCTCTTTTTGGTTTTTTTATTCATTCATTTTTTTTTTTTTTTTTTTTAAGGTGTGAGGTCTGTTTAGGGCAAAGGTGGGACAGCTGCTTTAATTTGCCCTGGGGCAGTTCTGCTGATTGAGTTATTTCAGGAACTGGGCAGTTCTGCTGATTGAATTATGTCAGGTGCTGGGCAGTTCTGCTTTAGTTCACCCTGGGGCAGTTCTGTTGATTGAATTATTTCAGGTACTGGGCAGCTCTGCTGATTGAATTATTTCTGGTGCTGATCAGTGCTGTTAATTGATTGATCGCCCTGGGGTGTTGTGTAATGGCAGCTAGGTCCGATGCTCATCAGGGGTTCAGTGGTTCACAATCTACCCCCCACAAAAGGCAGACCCCCCCCCAAACCACCTGCCCACAATCAGGACAGATTGGCCCAAGAGGCCCCCAGAAGACTCCCAGGTGTGTGAAAAGCACAACACTCCCACTCCTGTCCCGACTCCTGTTCCAGCTCCCTGCTCCAGCTCCCTGCCCCGTCTCCCTGTGCTACAGTCTGGGTTCAGCAGACCACCCCCCTGCCCAATTAAAACAGACCTGTTTGGAGGTTCTTCCAGAGTATCTTCTTCTAGAATCATGTTGTCCTCCAGATATTGTGGATTTTTTTGCTTCAAAATCAGTCTAGAGGCTTCATATGTTGTTGGTTTGAGGGAAGGTTAGAGGAGGTTACAGAGACTCCTGTCTGATCTCCGCCACCATGGCTCCACCCCGGGAAGGAAGTCCTCATTTCTTTTTTTCCTATTTCGTTCTTTGCTTTTTTTTTCCTTCCTTTCTTTTCTTATCTTGTTAGGATCTTTATCCAACAAGTGAACTGAACTGTTTGTTTACTTCCACTTCCCCATGGCTTGCTTTCATTACAAAATAAATGCTTTAACAAATGCTCTCTCTGTCCATCTGTCTATCTGTTAGCCTCTCTATCTACTTGCTTACTTGCTTTGTTATCTATCTACCTATTTCTTTAAGAGTAGTTATACTCTTCAGTAAAGCTTTATCAGAAAACAGATAATTTTGGATCAAATGCTCCTGAGCAGCTGAGCAAGTAATATTGAGAAAGGGAAAAAAAAGTAAGGAAAGCACTAATAGATAAAGCTTTAGTAGCCCAGGGGAGTCAGAAAGCCAATGAGACAGAAAAAGGGTGGATAATTTTTAAAGTCTTGTTAGAAATGAAAAAAGAAGAAGGAAGAAAAGAGTTAAGAAATGATTAGAAATGGGATTTCTATATGACTTTTTTGGTGGTTTTTAAAAATAGAATTTCATTTCTTCAAATAATAAGTAGTTTTCAACATTCACCTTTGCAAAACTTTGTGTTCCAGATTTTTTGCCCTTTCTTCACTTTCTCCCCTCCCCAAAAGAGCAAGAAATCCAATATAGATTAAAGATGTGAAATTCTTCTAAACATATTTCCATATTTGTATGACTTTTTTTTCACAACATGAATATTCTACATGACAAGCCTTAGACAACATCTGAGAGAAGGTTCTGTTTTCATTAAATTGAGTCAGGAATCTGCTAATGATAGATTGAATACACTGTAGAAAGCCAGCAAGTAGTAGCCTATCCCAGGAAAAGTCAGGGAAAGGCTACTATAGATAAAGCTTCCTTCAGGAGACCCCGGCCACCAAGCATGCCATCTTACTTCCTTTAGCAAACAGTATGGCCTGGCCCTTAGCCAAGAGAATTGGTTATGAAAGGGTAGAAAACTGAGGTTCTTAGTTTCAGCAAGTTTTTTTTTTTTTTTTTTCCAATGACCTGCAGAAAACACATCTTGTTTGAATTTTTACCAGTGTTAAGTAACTACCACATGGGCACAAAGTGGAAACTGATGAAGAAGGTAAAAAAGCTAGAAGAATGCTTCTTTAATCTCCATCTTATTTTTTAAATTTTTTTTATTAAAGCTTTTTATTTGTATAACATATGTATGGGTAGTTCCCCAGCATTGATCTTTACAAAGCTTTCCATTATAAATTTTACCCCCAGTCCCCTCCCCTCCCCTAGATGGCAGGAAGTCCACTACATGTTAATAATGTTGAAATACCTGACAAGTTGTGCAAGAAAAATCCTATCTACAAGAAAAAAAAGAAAATCAGAGAAAGGAAACAATGCAAGCAAACCTCAATAGAGATCATGAAAATGTTACGTTGTGGTCCGTATTTCATATCCCTCTCTCTGGGTGTATATGGTTTTCTTCAGTGAACAATTGGAACTGGTTTGAGACAATTCTTTGTTGCAGAGAGCCATGTCTATCAGAATTGATCATCATGTAATACTGTTGTTGCTGTGTATGATGATCTCCTGGTTCTGCTTGTTTCACTCAGTTCATGCAAGTCTCTCCAGGCCTCTCTGAAATCGTCTTGCTGGTCGTTTCTTACAGAGCAATAATATTGACCCACACCTAATACCACATACCAAGATAAGATCTAAATGGGTTCATGATCTAGATATAAAGAGTGATATTGTAAGGAAATTAGAGAAACATAGGATAGTTTACCTCTCAGACCTGTGGAGATGGAATAAATTTATGTCCAAAGAAGATCTGGAACTCCTAATTGAACACCAGATAGATAATTTTGATTATACTAAGTTAAAAAGTTTCTGTACAAATAAAACTAATGCAGACAAGATTAGGAGGGAAGCATCAAATTGGGAAATCTCCATCTTATTAGAGAAAGTCTGCTTTAGAACGACTTTCAAAGTGAAAACAATGAGGAAAAAGATTTTGAAGAGGCAGAAGGCTCTCCTAACCTGTACCTGGAGGTAAAGGAGACAAAGTGGTGACAGCAATTTTATTGGTACCCTGTTTAGGAATGCCAATTCAGCCTGACATGAAAGACTAAAAAATATGATAACTTCTGAGGACATAATTGGGACATGATAGAGAGCTTTCTTAAGTATGTCAAACCCAAATCCAATAGCCATTTCTGTTGAAAGGCAGTATTATATAGTTAGAGAGCCAAGCTTAGAACCAAAATTTGTTCTATACTGCTTTTAATAATATTTTATTTTTCTAAATGTATGCAAAGATAGTTTTTAACATTTGCCTTTGCAAAACCTTGTGTTCCAAATTTTTCTCCCTTCCTCCTCCCCACCCTTTCCCACAGAGAGTAAGTAATCCAATATAGGTTAAACATGTGCTTTTTTTCTAAACATATTTCCGTATTCATCATTAGGCAACTTTCTAAAACTGTAAATTGCAGGAAAGGAACTTAGCTGCACTGGTAAGTTGTTTCTATATCTAGGAATTCCCTATGCCACTGAAATCATAGATCCAGTCTTTGTCCCTATCCTATACATAGAAATGAATGAGACCATCAGAAAGAACCTAGAAAATGTTGCTAAGAAGTCCTGGTAAAGAACCTAAGTCTTTGTAATGTTTCATTACTATTGTTAATTGAATATAACACCTTCAGAAAAGAAAGGCAGATTTGAAAAGTTAACAGCTGATCATGAAGATGTTATATGAGAAACAAATGTAAATTTCTAGACCACAGCTAAAGATAGAAGAATTATGAGTTCCTAATAAAGGATAGTTCATCTAAAGAAGGTCAGTAAAATAATATTTGCTTGGAGATTTGCCAATATAATCAAAAAGGCTTCATACTGAAAATAGAAGGAAAAGAAGAAAATTGTTCTGTAAGTTAACACAGAAAGTAACAAAAATCATAAAGAAATAAGAATATCAGAAGAAAGAATATCCAAGAAGAGACAAATTTATGGCCTCAGATACCCTGAAGCAAATATACAAAGAATGGACAAAAATCAAGGTTAATTAAAATCTTAACACAAGGAGGTAAATTTGGCCTCCTTGTTATCACTTAGTGAAATGTGAACCATGATGGAAATGTGACTTTAATCAAAAACAACAAATAAGATAAAAGAGAATAAGTCTTGTAGATTTGTGCTTGTAGATATATGCTTTTAAGGCAATCCATGAACTAGAACAAGGAAAAGGCAGCCAGGTGGCACAGTGAGTAGAGAGCTGGGCCTGGAGTCAGGAAAACTCATCTTCCTGAGTTTGAATTTGACCTCAGATAGCTATGTGACCCAAGGTAAATTATTTAACTCAGTTTCCTGTGAGTTAGAGAACAAATATTCTTGCCAAGAAAATTCCAGGGTCACAAAAAGTCAGACACAACTGAATAACCACAGAAATGTTCGAGCCATTCAAGATCTTTTTGGTTCTTCATTTGTCATGTCTTCTTTGCTATCCCTTCTCGCTTTGTGTCATTAGCAGATTTGATAACCAAGTGGTCTATTACTACATCCAACTCATTGATTAAAATATTTATCAGCACAGGGCCAAGGAGACATCTCTGAAGCACTCAGAATGGTAGCTATTTGAGTAGAGGGAAGGAGAGAGCTTCAAGAGATGGGGTGGAGATAAAAATGGCAAGTCTTGGCAATTGATTGGCTATGTGAGATAAGAGAAAGGGAGAAGATGAGGATGACATTAATGTAAATCTGGGTGACAAGAAGAATGATGATGTGGAAAAACTAGGAAGTTTGGAAGAGGATATAAGATTTATCTAGGTTTGGAATTCATATTTCAAAAGGCATAGTCTTAAAGAAGGTGGGTACAAATTTATTACTGCTCAGAATCTTGATTTAAATAATACATAAGGAAAGAGGAAACTCATCACACAAAAGTAATATACAATTAACAAACACAGTGACCACTATAACAAACAAACAACATACAACGTGTCATCACCACTCCAAGGAGGCACCAACATCTGAATTCCTTGACTGGGAGGATTCATGGTCATAGTTATTCAGAGTCTTAAGTGGGAGCCATTGCTAGGCAAACTGTACAAAACTTTCTAGCCCAAATAGTTAAAGTCCCTTTCCATTAAGGGCTGAGAACAAAGCACTATGCTAAGTATTGTCATTTGATATATGACTCTTGAGATGTAGCAACCTCCCAGGTACAGGATGCTCCATCACAAGAGGTCCACTAAGGAGAATATTTGTTCATTCCTTTAGGGGGATTATGTTTACTCCAGGAACTGGGCAGGTTTCTGGGGTAAGCACAGGTCTGCAATAAAGGATACTGATTAATACACAAGGATGTTCTTCCTTTCTTTATGCTTTCCTGACATTCCATCAGATAACTCTAAGCACATTCTTAGGTTCTCAGAAAAAAAGTACACAAAAGACATGGCCAAGACTTAAGATTCATTATTCACTAGGATTCCTTATAGAGGGGTGGACTTGTTTAGAAAGATAAGATAAAATTGAAGATGCAGATTATAATCCATGTATGCCTGCATGGAGACCACCTACAAAGGGCATTCTGCCATAGCTACAAATTGATATGAAGACCAAGCTATGGGGACAATGGATTAGGTGTATATGTAGAATTTTACAGTTACTACAAGTTTCTCGTATGCAGTTAGATTTTTAACAACACTGAAGAGCCAAAAGCTGACAGAGCTATCAGAGGGGGAGAGGAGTGGTACAGTGAAGAAATATTGAGTGATAATAGGTAAAGGATGTAGTGTAATGTAGCTTATCAGAGACAAACTTCAAATTGGCAGAACAGTGGAAAGTTCCCTCTGATTCCTACTTGCCATGGCCCCACTTTGGAGATTACTGATCTTGACCACTTCTCTCCATTTTGCCTTTAAGGATAGCATGAGACTGCCTCAACTGCACTCATAAAAACTAGATAAAATTTTGCAATAGTAATTCCCTGATTTACTGGTCAATTAACTCTGGAAAGAAGAAAGAAGGGAGAGGAGAGAAATGGAAGGAAAGAAGGGAAAAAAGTGGAAGAAAAGAAAGGTGAAAGAGAAGAAGAAAGGAAAAAAAGAAGGAAAGGAAGAAGGGAGGGAAGGAAAGGAGAAATAGAGGGAAAAATTAAAGAATCTATGCTATGATCAATTTTTCCTTTTTTTTTCTCAATAGTATTTTATTTTTCCAAATACATGTAAAGATAGTTTTCAACATTCATCTCTGTAAGATTTTGTGTTCCAAATTTTTTCCCTCCCTCTCCCAACTTCTGTCTCCACAAGACTGCAAGCAATCCAAGGTTATACATGTACATTCCTTTTAAACATATTTCCATATTTGTCATGTTGTGAAAGAATAATCAGACCAAAAGGGAAAAAACACAACAAAAAAACCCCCAAAAATCAACAACAAAAAAAAGATGAAAATACTATGCTTTACTCCACATTTATTCTCGATAATTCTCTCTCTGGGTGTAGATGGCATTTTCCATTCTAAGTCTATTGGAATTGTCTTGGGTCACTGAGAATAGCTAAGCCTATCATAGTTTGATCAATTTTTTTTTAGATGCTCACTAATTAATATGTTCTAGAATTTTGCCAGAAAATTTTGAAACCCTGCTACATTCAGGAATAGGAGGGCTAGAACTAGACTGGGTAATAAATGAGGGCCCTTGGGGTTAGATGAAACACCTTCCAGGTATCCATTATATTTGCCAAATGAGGAAGATTGACATGGTGTGAAGAAAGGAGTAGGCAGCAGAGGTCAAGGACAACAGACAGGCCAGGGTAGGAGGCATGGCTGAAAAAGTGTGGAGGTCTGTGAGGCTCTTAATGGAGGAGGTAACAAATAGAACTAGTAGAATATAAGCTCTTGGAGGACAGGGACTTTGTTTTTTTGCTTTTGTATCTCCACAAAGCTTTGAACACAGTATTAACTATTTTTATGTTAGATTGAATTGAATCAAACTCAGTCTCACTAACATACATAGCATGTAGTCTATACTCTGTTTTTTGAAAATTGGGACATTTGTTCTTCATTCTTTTGATAAATATGTTCCCTGAAATCTTTCAAAGATCACTAACAAGCCATTTATAACATCTTCCAATTCTTGTATTAGCTTGGAATATAATTCATCTTGACCTGGTGACTTAAATAACTCAAGGATAGCTATGTGCTGTTATTATTTTCTTATTTATCTGGCATTTTCATTCTCAACTGACCATTTTTGTTCTGTTCTTTTTAGTCCATTTTTGACAAAGAAAACAGAAGCAACATGAAAGAGACTTAAATAAATATTCTTTCTCTCAGCTATTTGGTCTACCATCTATTTAGGTTTTTCTATCTATCATACCATTGTGTAGACACCCAGGCATTGTTATCTGTTCTATCTATGAACCTTAAGGATTACTGGATCTCTCTATCCATTCTGCAGATAAATCTCTATGTGTTTGTTACCTACAGTGTGAGCCTTTTAACAGCAGGTACTATTTTGTTTTCTATTTGTGTTCCTTGTTTCTTTATGCATAGTGTAAGCACATAGTGATTAATAAATGCTTTTTCCTTCCTTCTTTCCTTTGTTCCTTTCTACCTCTCTGCCTTCCTTCAATATCTCTTGAAAATAGAAAGTGTTATCCCTTTTTTATCCTACTTTTTCCTTGATTTTTCTATTTTTCATGATATAGCTTTAAATATACACATATACATGTGTACAACACATGTATACAATCCAAATCTTTCTGTCATTCTTAGAATTCTTCCCTAGCCTCACATCATTCTGAACTTTAAGACTTCTGACATTCTTTGGGACTATGTCACATATTTGTATTGGTTCTCCATTACCTTCTCTTGAATCCATATGTCTTATATATAACATATATATTATATGTATATAATATAAGTTGGTCATTGGGTTCCTTATGCATACACATTGATCCTGTATTTTCATCATTAAAATCATTTCTATTTGTGCTTTTAGAGTTTAATATTTGAATTTCCCATTCTTTCAGGGATGGTGTCCTCTCTAGAATTTTATGCCATAGGATCTTATCTTTTATGAGAAAGCTAGGTTATATGTCAGATTAGACTAGTTTCTCAAATCATAAATTTTAATATATAATTGTATTATTGTTGATTCAGAATAGTAATTCTCCTCTTTACTTGCTCCACTTTTTGAAGAATGAAATTATTATTAAGACAAGTCAAGAATGCATTAGTTGCTTTGCTTTTGTGAAAAGAGATTCAACAGATGTCTGAAGAATAGAAATCCCATATCTTATTACTTTAAACTCCTCATCTATTTCAAACCAGCAGGTCTGTAATAACCCCCCTGACAATATCACTTATATTTTTCTCTCCATTGATTTTCACTCAGATGCTCTCCATCATTTTTCTTTAACCCCTGGTTTCTGGTTTTCCTCATATCTTCTTAATAAATGATGCTATTTAATTCTTTGACTTTTTAAACTATTCTGTTTCTTTTAAATGAAATATAACATTCCAGACCAGTATTCCAGAAATGTCTTATCCCACAACTTAATTAAGTCAAATTTGCCTCTTTGTGTTAGTTTTTCTAGTTAACCTTGATTGTTATCCATGATTTTTAAAATATGGATATCATAAACATTTATAGAGAGATTATAGATTTTATTGCTGGCTCTTTTTCAAAAGTTTTGTCTTCCATGAAATACCAGCTATCTCTAATTACTACTACATTGCAGCTACTTATTATGTAATCTAACTTGGTTGATATGCAAAGCTAGTATTTCCATTTCTTCCCTTTTCAATAAATAGGTAATTGAAATCCAAGATACATGAGGAAAAAAAAGGAAGTACATAGCTGCCTTCAGTGTGTTTAGTTTTCCTGTCTTAGATGAAATCTGTCCTGAGGTACTGAAAACACTTGCATATGTCACAACTAAGTTTGTAATCTTTGAAAAAAATCTTTGCTCAACCGAAGAGTTTCCACAGGAATGGAAGGGGACAAATGTTATCTTTATTTTCAAAATAGGGAAAAGTATAGAACCTTCCTCCTGTAGAATGACAAAGTTGTTGAAGGTAAAAGATTAAAACTCATAGTTTAGGATTTTAGTGACGTCTTCTCAGGGAATGTATGGATATAATAATAATTCCTTGAAAGAAGTGATATTTGCTGCATTGGAGTATTCATATCTCATTGAAAATGTATAAAATTTCAATGTGTGATTTCATTGCTCTTAGCTGCTACCACCTCTTTTGAGGCAAGATACTTTTTCATGCTATGTCTACAGCTTAAGAGGTTGGGGTGATCAAAAATCAGCTCTACGGTTTCTGATTATACATACATACACACACACACACACACACACACACACGCAAAAGAGTGATTACAATCCATAGTAGCTTGAGCCAATCAAATTCCCCCGGATAAATAATCATTCACTTTTAACAGGGTATGAATAGACCAAAAATTGCCTTGAGCCATGGCTCAAGAGATGTTATCTCATCTTCTAGATTAGGTATAAATGATCATGTCCATATTTGGGGGCCTCACTTTTCCCATTTCTAAATTAAGGTAGTCAGATTAAATAATCTCTAAAGTGTCTTCCATCTTTAAATTCTATAAATGCAATTTGAGGAATATTGCTTTACTCCATAAAGAAAAAAATGCATGCACAAAAACCAAAAACAAAAATCTCCAGTTGTTTTAAAAGGTTATATAGAACAATCTATTTTTAAAACATTTAAACTTCTTTTCACACATTTATGAAATACCAAATATGATCTATGCAAATTTGGGGATCTACAATAGCATATTTCCTAAAATACCGATTGAATTCGTTGCCATATCCTTGTTAAGAATAACTCCATGAAAGCAAGAATTTTCTAGATATTTCAGACACAATACAAAGAGGCTATTCTAAACAATCTCAAGAACACAAAAATGGAAATACTACAATCAAATTTATTAGTGAGGAAAAACTTGTGTTTTTTTTGGAAACTGGTTTAATTGAAAGAGCACTAGATTTGCAGTGACAGGACTAAGATCTGCTATTGGCAAAAACTTTTAAGTAATCATCTAACTTTCCTGGTTGGTCTACATTGTGTCTAAGGGCCCACCAGCTCCAAATCCCATGACTGACTCATATCTGCAATCAAATGATCTACCTTAGCCATTTATACTCTCTTAATTAAAAACCAGGAAGAAAAAAGTTGGCCTTTACACTGTCAGTAAATTCTCTCATCTTTGCTCATACTAGTGTATTCAGGAGACGTTCTCACAGTTGTCATTAATGATTAAAAAAAAAATCTGTCCATCTATAAATTTCAGGAAGCTGTTTATACTTCCGAACAATGGAAATAAAGTTAGTATATTGAACAGACAAAATGCTACAGTAATCTCTCATTCTTATAACTGATAACATCCTGACTCACTAGCACATTGGTTAGAGGGCTGGCTTCAAAACCAAGAAGACCTATGTTCTGGTCCTGCTTTGGTTAAGCTATTCAACCATAAGCAAGTCACTTAATATCTCAGGGCTCTAGAAAACTACTCAGCTACAGCTGAGTTGCCAGGTAGTCTCCATGAAAGCAATCTTTTAAAATGACCAAGTTTCCTATTCAGATCAGTCACAGTCCTAATCAAGAAAACAAATGTCTCCTTTAAAAGGTTATTAAGATCAAAAAGAATAGTACTGTGGGAAAAAAGAATTTATTAGGGAGATCCACAAATTTGAGGTTTATGCCCAGCTCTGCCATTAATTCCTATGGTGTTCTTGAGCTTCAGGATTAGATAATATCTAAACTCCCTTTCAATTCTATAATACTTTGCTTTTATTAGTAGACATTTTGAATGATGATGTCTTCTAACTGGAAGTAGAATACACACACAACACAAAGTTCAAGATGAACTCCTGCTGCTCAAATACTTTTCAGTAAATGAAATTTCTCTAATAATACTGTAGATACTTTTAGACTACTCAAATTATTCCATTTCTCATTATAGTCATTTTTTGTTGTTGCAGTGGAAGGAGGATTGCTTGTTAAAACTATTAAAATAAATACTACTGTGTTATTTATCAGCATGATAATTTTCTCCAATTATTTGCAAGCTAGTTATATTAAAAAGTGATACTGAGATAAAGCTTTTCCCTCCTTTAGCTTGCCTTGTTTATATACTCAAATATGCCTTCTGGAAGAGAATGCAAAATCTTCAAGGGCAGAGATAATAATTTTTAACTTAATATCCCCAGCACCTAGTACAGTGTTTGGTACATAATAGACATTTAATAAATGCTAGCTCACTGAATGATTTTTAAATTAAAATGTTATATTCTTCATATTTTAGAATTAGAATAAGGATTCCACAAAAAGCACATTCAAAAACAGAATTTGAATTCATAACCCTCTTTAGTGAGTTTATAAAGCCACACAAATTCTAAATTTGACTTCATAGTTCAATCAGTAAATTGAGTAAACACAGTGTAATTCATATATTTCCCAACAAAGATGATGCCATTACTACTTGTTTAAGAATTTTTGCTACAGAAGTTACTGTGTAACGCATGAAGAATTGTCCTTCAATCTTTTAGTGAGGAATCAACAATCATCTAAGATGTATATATTGCTATTTCTTGGAGGCTTTTATCATACAGTAAATTTGATAGAATACAAATCCTAAAACTAGACATAAGTGATTATTACAGCATTTGACTGAAAAATAGCTTATTGGCAATTAAATAACCTAGTAAATGTTTTTTTGGACCAGGTATTCAATAATTTTCAGCTGACATTAAACACATAATAGAGTTTTTAACATCAATAGATTCACAAAGTATATGAGAGGTGTTCAGGGAAGACCAGTGATATGGTACAGCCCTTTAAAAGGATGTAGCAATAACCCTAAGGCCACCTGGCCTTGGGAATTATGTAGTTAGAAATGATTTATTTCTTCCTCTAGGCTATCCTGCTCCAGTTTATTCTATATGATCAGGATGCTGAGGCCACAAATATTGCTGGCTGTCAGATAACAACCTGTTGGTCAGGGATAACAAGAGTTTCTAAAACTAATAAGCAACAATAATGAGGTGTTTAAAGTTAAATCAGGGGCAGAACAAAATTGAGTGTCTGCCATTTGACCTAGTGATATTTCAGGCCTAAAAAACACACCCATGAGCTCTGCCCAGAGAACTATGAATACTGCACCTGGGCACAAAATCAGAACCAGACCACTCCTTAACTCTACTCTAAGTTATAAAATTAGCATATATTGACATGAAGCACCTGGTTTCTCTAACTTTTCTCTACAAATTTATCTTCCTGCTCCTGGTTCTTTGCTAACTTCTTTTGGAATGTAGTCTGCTATAATTGGTGTTATAATATACTTTATAATATACATAATAAACTTTGCTCCTTGACTTAGAGATGAATCTGAGTCTGCAAATACTTTTGTGACAGTATAGACATATATATCTATGCATAATAGATATTTATGTATAGAGAGCATACATTTCTAGTCCATTATTTGTGACACTAGTCTGGACCCCCAAGATTTTCCCCAATACCAGCACCTCTGGTATGAGGTCTTACCAAGTCCTTTTCAATGCTTTCATTCACCTTTGGTGTCTACCTGTCACCCAACTCTTACCTATGGTTCCAAGAAGCTACAGTATGTGCAGTGCCACACCCCAGCAAAACTTTCTAAGCACACAGACTAAACCAGGTTGAGGGTAACCAACATGTCTCACACCTTTTGGTAAATTATTGGTGAATCTTCTCCAAACATGTGATGACTTCACAAGGCACAATGGGTAGATGAGAACAATTTATTCCAATGGCTATGAAGGCCATTAAAGGATGTACTGTATAACTCTTAGAGGTTGGTCAGACATAGAAGACATTGAGGTCATCCACTGAATCCCAGGTTATAGTCAATCATCTTAACTTTTGTCTTGCTACTAGACTTCAATGACTCTGGAAGACTCTCACTTGAATCCAATTCACCCATGAGTCAAGACATCACTCCTTGATGTTATTGGTCTTCTTCAAAAAAAGACAAACAACAACAATAAATGCTTTTTGATGATATGCCTATACAGTCACAAGCACATTTAATATAGATAATTAATATGGCTGTGTTTTGTTTTCCCATTTACATGTATGTGTGCAAATACATATGCTATATGTAATATTTACAAGTATATTTTTGTATGGATATAAACATATATATTAAGTCCTATAATTTCAGTTGATACCTCAATTTATCTTTATTTTTTGCTGAGGCAATTGGGGTTAAGTGACTTGTCCAGGGTCATATAGCTAGGAAGTATTAAGTGTCTGAGACCAGATTTGAACTCAGGTTCTCCTGACTTCAAGGCTGATGCTCTATCCACTGTGCCATCTAGCTGTCCTTACCTCAATTTATCTTTGACTGGATTTTCTGGTTAAATTTCAGGTAAAGAAATTCAAACTCCCATTTTCCCTTCCTTTGTTCTTTCTTGTTTGCTATTTCCCTATTCTTTGCCTTTTAAGTATTACCTCACAATTCTTGAACCAGTATCTCTGCTTTGTTTTTTTTTTTTTTTCCCATAATAGTCCTCTGTAAAAGAAAGTTCTTTGTGGGACAGTTACACACCACTGTTTATACTGTTTGGAAACTGTCAAAATCTCCCTGCTAATTAATTACCTGGTTTCAAGGAAGACTATGAACCTTTTCCTCTTCCATATGTTCTGGTCTGTAGTATTTGCTGATTTCTAAGCTGTGAATGCTCACACTGAAAACTGAATACTGGTTCAAGCTCTTAGCATACTCCTACACAATACCTGCCATAATACATGAACTAGTCACTTAATCCTCTAAGTGACCCAGGTAATCCTCTAAAACCATGATCTAGGGAGAGCTGCTGATCTCCATTAGAGGAGCAAATTTTCACATTTGGAGTTTCCCAAACAAATAAAATCACAGGTTCATCCATACCTGATCTTCTCCCCTCCGCCTCTCTTCTAAAAAACTGTATAAATATTAGAGAGTTGTCTTTGGATGAATCATTTTACAATCTTCTAAGATTTACTTCTGGTAATAATAGTAAGAAAAAACTCATCTAATCAGCACTTATTGATTTATTAAAAATTAAAAATTATAAATTAAAAAAATTTATAAAAAATTAAAAAAAATTATTAAAAAATAATAGTAAGAAAAAACTCATCTAATCAGCACTTATTGATTTATTAAAAATGTATTATAAAAAAAAATTGTATCCCCAAATGATGTTCTGAGCAAATATCATTTCATGCTACCTTTGGATATTCACAATCAAAGCTATTCAAAGTGGGATGAGCATTCATGACTAAGATCTATGATTCACAAATAAAGAAAGGAAACTTAGATCATTAAATATAGCATTAATATGAATCACTATAATATCAGATCTTGCTAACAATCCATAAGTATTCTTCAGTGCCTTCTATGTGCTAGGGACTGTGCTGGATACTAGGGATACAAATATTAGAATGAGACATTTTCTATCCACACAAAGCTTACATTCTTTTAGTAGACCGTGTAAAGAGTTTTGAATAGAAATCCAACTATATGCTAATAAATGGCTATTAAGAATTCTTGGATTAGGGATTCTTAGTTTGGGATCCATGGACCAAGAAATCTGTAGCTAGATTTTACGAGATCTCTGAACTGGAATGAGAAAAAAAATATATCTTTATTTTTATTAATCTCTAATTGATATCTTACTTTTCTTTCAATTATTTAGAAAAATTATTCTAAAAGGGGGCTTCCAAAGGGTCCCATGATGCAAAATCTCCTGTCTTAGACCATGTTCCTGCTGTCATTTGCTTTTTATAGCGTTCAGGAAGGTCCAATCAGCTCTTGACTATTCTTGAGAAGTTCTGCAGAGAACTCATGTCACTATTATTACTAGTCCTCAGCTGCTAATGCTTTCCCCTTCAAGATTTCCATGTATTTGATTTGTTTATGTCCTATATGTACCCATGTGTTTAAATTTTCTCTCCCTCAATAGAAGGTGAGCTCTTTGAAGTTTGGAGTTTGAAGTTTCTTTTTTTGTGTTGTAATCCTAACACTTAAGAGTAGGGTCTGCCATAATATTGCTGTCTGTCCTTCGTTCTCAAAGAGGACCATGACATCAGGGAGATGATGCCATGACTTGCAAGCAAATTGGATTTAAGTAAGAGAGACCTGTGCAAGATCGCCTACCTCACTCTTCCCTCCAGAGCCATCTGATTCTAGTGGCCAGATATAGTAGGTGTCATACGTATTGACTCATCCATTGACATGGCGCTATCATTAACATCACAGTTGCATACCAAAAAGTATTTTTGCATATATCACTTTTCATAACTACAATTTTGACATGACTTAACTGCTGTGCATGTTAGAGATGACTAATGTAAGATAACTGATCTTTGATCAATCTTTTTCTCTGTCCCCAATCCAAAAAGCCTAGATTGCAATAGCAAAGAGTTAATATGTTAGGCGTGTAAACAACAAAATGGAAGAGTACACTTTCTCTGAACCCCACAACTTCTCAGAACCCTCCAAAACAGAAATTATATGTGAGAGATAAAGTAATTTCAACTGTCTCCTTGGTCTAACGCAGCCTTCTTAAAACTTTTCTACTCGTGACCTTGAAAAATTTTTACATGACGCTGGGCATATAGATATATAAAATAGCAATACAGATAAAAAATTTACTGATAATAAATCATAATTTCACAATCCCACATTTAGTTATGAGATCCCATATGTGATTGTAACCCATGGTTTAAGAAGCTCAGGTCTAGGACACCCAAAAGATAAGAAAAAAACAAAACAAAAAACATTAATTTACAGTCGCTGATCCTAAGCTCACTCAGCACACCATTCCCATCTCCCACTACTAGCAGCAAGTTTGAACTGACAGACCAAAAGTCCTGTTACAGACTTACAATGAAACCCACCTCTATACTCCAGTGTCCTTTCCCTCCTTCCAGTGCCATGGAGATCCTAGACCCTCAGGACAGAGAATATTGCTAGATAGTACTAGCCAGCCTAGCATGCATGGTAGATGACAGGCCTTCAGGAGCAAAAGCCTGTTGGGAGTCAATTCTTTAACTCCCATGCTGCAAAACTCTGAAATGCCAATGCTGGGTCAAAGAACTAAGGAACAGGGAGAGCAGGACAAGAGAGCTCAATAATCCAGTATTTGATTATGTAGAAAACAAAAATTACCTAGTAAAAAACTTAGATTAAAAAAAAGTGCTGGAAAAAAGTCTGACATATTAAGCTGAGACATACACTCTATATCATATTCTGCAATACATTCTAAATGGGTATTTATGTGCAGGACAAAAGCCAAGATGACTGGCACTGACCTAGTATGCAGTGGATGACTTTGTTGTCTTCATTGTCTGATCTAAGCCCCCTGTAGTACTTGCCTCAGCCATGCTCTAAATTGTTCTCATATGACCATTCTGCCCTTCAAGTCTTCCCATGCATGGGTATACACCCTCCTCACTCATCATCAGATTTGAGGCCCATTAGTTACCCTCAACTTGGTTTAATTCATAGAGATGGGTTTACAGGATGTGGCCACAGCATATGCTACGGCTTCTTAAACCATAGTGAGAAGTAAGTGCCAGGTGGCTACCAGGTAGATGAGGAGCTTAGCAACCCCTCACACAGAGATGCTAGTCCTCCTTTAATACCACATACACCTCTCAGGCACTGAGAGGTTAAACAATTTGTTCCTATTCACAAAGCCAGTATGAATCAAAGGTAGGATTTGGATTCAAATCTTCCTGACTCAAATGCTTTCTCTTTTCTTATCTTTCTCATTCTTGTTCTTGTTTGTCTCCTTCTCCTCCTTTTTTTCCTCTTCCACTTCCCCCTCCTCCTCTTTCTTCTTCTTCCTCTTTTTTTCTTATTATCATAAGACCTTAAATTTACACATCATTTTCTATTTTACTTTTTTGAAAACAAATTCTATTTTTGACACATCATACAAAATTTTAATGTACTCAAAATTGAATCCACTATAATATAGATCCTTAAAACGGAGCTCCAATCACCAAAACAGTTACAGAAAATAACATATGAGTTGTTTTGCTTGATAACATATCTTTTTTTTTGTTTTGCTTTTGTAATTTATCATTTATTAAAAGAAAGGGCAGACATGTTTTACCAGTTATTTATATAAATTATAGAGTTTGTTCACCTATTTCCCAACTGCAGGGCACAGAGTTTGTTTCTTACTTTTTGTTGTTGCAAATAGTGCTATGTGTATTTTTTTTTTGTTTTACAGAAAGGGCTTTTGTTGTTGTTAATAATTTTTTGGGGTGCATAAACTCAATTGTCGGTCAAAACTGCAATCTATAGAGCGGACAATGCTTTTGTAATTTTTTGAACAATTCTAAAATGTTTTTGAAAATGATTGGAGCAACTCAACAACTACAACAGCAACAACTTAGAGCAGCAGTTTTCAGGGTGTAGTCTGAGGATCCCTGGAGTTCGCCAAGAACTTTTTAGGGGTCTATGAGATCAAAACTATTTTTATAATAATTCTGAGACTTTTAAATTCCTAATACTCCCACACACAAAAATACCTTGAGGGGGGTCCACTTTGCATCTTATGGTTTTAACTTCAGGGAATGAGATGCCCCTCCCATGACAAGCTTATCACATCTAAATTCTTCATCATACATCTAACTCAAGCATTTATTGACTTCATCTCCTTCAGCTTCCTGACTGAACAGCTGAAAGGCAGAATTATCAACTTCTTTTAATGACTTCCTTTATGGAGGGCAGAAACTGGACTCTCACTTCATTTTAAATCTGCTTCCCTGTCTAAATGCTCCACTCTCAGCCCTCAGATATTTCCTACTGTCCTGTACCCCTCTTCGGGACCCACCTTTCCTGACTCCTTTTGTGTGGTTTGTTTGTTTTGCTTTTTCCCTTTTAGATTGTAAGCTCCTTCAGGACAAGGACTGTCCTTTTCAAAACTAATTGTATTTTATTCAATTAGCTCAGTGTCTAACAAAAAGTAGGCACTTAATAAATATTTACTAAATTGGATTGGGTTCAATAATTTTTAAGAGCATAAAGGGGCCCAGAAACCAAAAAGTTTGTAAACACCTGACTTAATGTGACTTCATCAAGATCATCCTTAAATTTTTTTACATTATTCAAAAATTTGTCAATTTGATTTTTATGTCATGTTGATATCCCAAAGTTCTTTTAATTTGCATTTCTCTAATATTAACAATTTTGAGTAGCTTTTAGGTGATTGCTGATAGTTTGTATTTCTTCTTTTGAGAATGGTTTCTTCCCATGCTTTGGCAACTTATCAATTGAGGGTGAATAGTTTTTAATTTAAAATTTTGTTGTTGATTCCCTAAGCATCTTGATTATCAAACTCTCATCTATGGGTTTTGGTTTTAGTTTAGTTTAGTTTTTTTTTTTCTTTTTTGCAATTATTTTCCTAATAGGTACTTTTCTTCTCTTCCAGATTCTCATTTTATTTGTGCAAAAGTTGTTTTTTTTTTTTTTTTAATATAACTGATGTTACTTATTTTGGCTTTATAATATTCTATGTAGCAGCTGGTTGTAAATTCATTCCGTCATTAGGTGTGAGCAATAGAACCATCTATTATCATCTAACTTCTTAATAGGACACTTTTAAAATATGTAGTCTGACTATTCAATTAAATTCAACAGATATTTATTAAGCATCAGATTTTTGTACAGTAAACTTCATTAGTATGTGATTCTGAAGAATTTTATTTCATTTTTTCACAGGTGAACACATATGAATACTTAGTTATAAAAGACATTATTTTATTTGTATTTATTAGATGAAAGATCTTAAAATTATAGCTAAATTTCATTCTTTAAAAAATAATTAAACTTTATTTTAAAAAGAGAAATTTTGCAAAGGTCTTGTTTTAACCAACCCTTTTTCCTTTTCCTAAAACACAGAACTTTTCAGTCTTATCTTTTTGACTAAAAAAAAAATTTTCCCCCCAACTAGATGTGGTTCCCTTTGCCATGAGTTAAGAATTAATGACCAGAGAGACATTCATGTAAAAATTTTAATTTTTTTGCCTTTCTAGCCTATAACAGAGTACTAAGGTTGAACATGGGATGAGTCATGAAAAACAAAGTAGCTAGAGAAAGAGGGAAAAAAAGAGAGAAAAAAATTGTTAATTTTTCCGTAATCAAGTTGCAGCCAACTGGAGTCTTCAGGCAGAAGTAGGGCCTGATCTTGGCAGAAATTGGTCTTTACCAAATGACAATGTCTGCTCAAATATGGAAGAGGGTTGCAGAGAGATCATGTAAAGACAGCCAAGTCACTAATCAGTAATCAATCAATAATCACTTATTATGTTGATTAAGCACTTACTGTATTCTGGGCATTGGGCTAAATTAAACTGAAGATACAAAAGAACAGATCACATGGAAATAATTATATACATATAAAATACATACATAATAAAAGGAAGGTAATCTCAGAGGGAAGGTATTATCAGTGAGATGGAGGGAGCAGAGATGGAGGAAGGCTTCTTGTAGAAGATGGGATTTGAGTTGAGTCTTAAAGGAAGACAAGGAAAGGGAGAATATTCCAGGCAACATTATTATCATTTTTGTAGCTAACATTTATGGTGATTACTATGTGCCAGGTACTTATTATTCCTAATTTGTAGATGGAGAAATTAAGACAGTGATTTGCCCAGGGTCACACAACTAGTGAGTGTCTGAAGCTGGGCTTGAACTAAGATTTCTGAACTCCAGGCTATTCTATCCACTATACTACCTAGCTGCCCCCCATTATCATTATCACCATAAGTTATTATTCCCATTATAGAGATTGTACAAATGGAATCTCAAGAGAATTTAAATGATGAACTTAACTTTAATGAATAAGGAAGTACTCTTTCATTTAAAATTAAATATTGAGTTTGAAATATCTACAAGTCATTTATTTCAAAGTGCTACTAGCAACTGGCTATGTGAAATTGGAATTCAGAAGAGAGATTAGGATTGGCAATACATAAATCTAGGAGTTAACCTCTGTATAGGTATGATGATTGAACCATGATATCTGATAAGCAAGTGAGAGAAGAGAGAGAAGAGAATCAAGGATATCATCTTAAGGGATATTTATGGTCAGGGCATAAATGATGATACAGCAAAGAACATTAACAAGAAGTAGTTAGCTAGATGAAAGAGGAATCCAGAGAGAACGATGTCACAAAAGCTAAGGAAAAAGAGAATATCTAAGAGGAAAGGATGGTGGTCAGTGTTAAAAGTTGCAGAAACCAAAGAAGTCATGGATTTTGCTATGAAAAGACTTTGTAATTTCAGAGAGTTCGTATTCAGTTGAGTTCTGGGATCAGAAGCTGAGGTTACAAAGGACTGAGGACTATATGGTAAGCAAGGAAGTTAACTTGATTTTCTTGGGGATATAGCTTGTTCATATCTTTTGACCATTTATCTATTTGGGAATGGCTCTGGGGTGTGTATGTGTGTGTGTGTGTGTGTGTGTGTGTGTGTGTGTGTGTGTTTGTATAAGAATTGGTTTTCTATATAACCTAGATTTTTTTTAGAATATCTAATATTAATTCATTGTAAAGTAGTTTACAATTTACTGCTTCCTTCCTAATTTTAGCTACATTGATTTTGTCTGTATAAAATCATTTCAACTCAAAATTGTCCACTTTTATCCCTCTAATCCTTTCTATTCTTTGTTTAGTTAAAGGTTCTTCTCCTAGTCATAGTTGTGAAAAAATATCTTCTTCTCAGCTCCTCAAATTTGTTTATGTTGTCATCTTTTTTCCTAGGTTATGATCCAAAGTATGCAGTGGTCTAAACCTACTTTCTTTTAGACTACCTCTAGTTTTCCTAGGAGGTTTTATCAAATAGTCCTTATCTCAGTAAATGAGGTCTTTAAATTAACCAAGCTCTATGCTGTTATGTAACATAGAATTTCTGGGGCTTTTGTTCCTAATCTGTCCCACAGATCAACTTTTAAATTTTTTTTAAAATTTTATTATTTAAAATTTATTTTATTTGAAAAAGCAGGAGTTACCTGTATATTTATGATGATTGAACCCATGATATCTGATAAACAAGTGAGAGAGTAGAGAGAAGAGAACCAAGGATATCATCTTAGGGGATACTTATAGTCAGAGAAATAAATGATGATACAGCAAAGAACATTAACAAGAAGTAATCAGCTAGATGGAAGAGGAATCTAGAGAAAAACAGAAAAGGAATACAATACAAAATAAAACAAAACAAGAGAACATTGTCATGTGCCTAGCAGAACATGAGGGAGGATTCAAAATAAATAACAATTCACCAGATCAAGAAAGTATATACATTGGGGCAGCTAGATGGCGCAGTGGGTAGAACATCAGCCCTGAAGTCAGGAGGACCTGAGTTCAAATGTGGTCTCAGACACTTAACATTCCTTAGCTGTGTGACCCTGAGCAAGTCTCTTAGCCTCAATTGCCTCAGCAAAATAATAATAATAAAAATAAAGTATATATTATTAGAAGAAATTATATTTATGAAAGTTCATTTTTTCTTTACTTCCTTGTAAACTGTTCTCTTGTTCTCTGCTGTACACTTTATTTACTTTATTCTTTTCCTCCCTTTCATGCCCACCTCCAGCCCCAAGCAAGCTATAGTTAAAAGATATATCTATGTATACATATATAGATATACACATACACACATTTTTTCCTATCCCTGCTGACTTTTTGCTTTAATTTTACTCCTTAACTTGCCTTGCTATTACTTAACCTCCCCCCATCCAAAGATCCCTCCATTGTCTTCTTTTCTCACCCTTGCTTCCCCATCCTCCCATCCCTCCCCCCTAATTACTTTTTAGAATTTGGAGAGTTATATACCTTTCATAGTATATATGAAATGCTGCCTATTAAGCCCATTCCCATGAATAGGTTTTCAGAACTATGAGCCCCTCTTTCCCCTTCTAATGCCTCTATGTCTGCTTTCCTATGCACCTCATTTGTATAATATAATTACTATTTTACCTTAATTCTGTCAATATTTCTTTTTAGCTATCCTATTGTTGATGTGAATCTTAAACATATAGTATACATTTCCCATGTAAAAAAAAAAAAAAAACAAAACAAAACCATAAACAATTTGTCCATGTTGAGTTCCTTGAAACTGACCTTTGATATTGGCTTTTATATGTTATATTTTCTAGTAAGTTTGGATTTGGTTGATAGAAAATCCTGAAAATCTGCAAGTTCATTGAATATCCTTTTGTTTTTCCATTCAATATTATAGATAATTTTGCTGGATAAAATATATTTGGCTGCAGGCCTAGTTCTTTTGATTGTTGGTAGATATGATTCTCGAATCTGCAGTCTTTTAGTGAAGTTGCTGATAAGTACTGTATAATTCTAATTGTAGCTCCAACATATTTGAATTGGTTTTTTTTGTTTCTTGCAAAGTTTTTCTTTGATCTGGAGGTTTCAAAATTTTGGCAAAAAATATTTCATGTGCTTTCCACAAAGGATCTCATTGAGGTGGTGATTGGTGGATTTTTTTCTACTTTTCCCTCATGTTCTATCACTCTAGGACAATTTTCTTGGATTATTTCCTGCATTATTGTGACAAGATTCTCTTTCAGGTAACAACTTTCAATTATTCTTATATTTATTTTCTCTTCTTGATCTGTTCTCCAGATCTGTCATTTTTCTTACAAGATGTTTTATATTTTGTTCTATTTTCTCATTCTGTATAATCTGTTTTGTTATTTTGTGGCCTCTCACAGCTTCACTGGCTTCCCCTTGCCCAATTCTAATTTTCAAAGAATTATTTTCATCTTTGAGATTCTATATCTCCTGTTCTAGTTGGTTAACCTTTTTTTTCCCCCCATAATTTCCTTGTTTTTCTTGAATGTTTTTTTATTTATTTGATTATTTTTAGATTTTCTTTAATGTCTCTTATTTGATTTTTAAATTCTTTTTTGATTCTTTTATAAATTATTTCTGGGCAGGGAACCATTTAATATTATTCTTTAGAGTAGAAGCTTTTTTTACTTCGGTGTCCTCCTCTAAAGATGAATCTCAATTTTCCCTGTTCTTATAGTAGGTTTCTATGGTAGAGTTCTTCTTTGCCATTTCATTTTTTTTTTAATAAGAAGTATTAGTGTGAGCACCTCTAATTGTGAGGTGGGGAGATGGTGTCTCTAGCTTCACTTCAGCTTTCCTCTCTGACCTGGAATCCCAAACCAAGAGTTCCCCAGCCAGCAGTGCCCTACTCAGCTGCCTCTCCACTCACTGGGTGCTGGTTCCTTCTCACCCAAGGCCCTGACTCTGCAGCACTGCTGGGCCTAGTGTTTCTAATCAGTTGAGGTTCACTCAGTCTTCCTGGACTACAACTTCAACCCCACACACATTCCAGAAGGTGGAAGTCTCTGTGGTTACTGATGAGGCTCCAGCCACACCCAGCTAGCCTGGAAGTGTTTGGACTTGGAAGGATTAATCCCAGCCTGGGGTCTTTCTTCAGATTTTATTGGGTTGTACCAAGAGGGCCTCTATTCTGCCTCAAATCTTGATTTTTCACCAGTCTAGGTTCACCCTGAGGTGCAAATTTGTTCTATTTGTGGGGAAAATCTGGAGAGCTTGAAACTTACCAACTTTCTTTGCTATCTTCCCAAAAACCTCCCCCAACTTTTCTATTTTTAACTTATATAAAATAGTTTTGGTGATTAATATTTTATAATATAGTTTGAGTTACAATACTAGGTTCCCTTTCTTTCCACTTTTTTTTCCTTGAGATTTTTAATCTTTTATTCCTTCAGATGAATTTGTTATTGTTTTCTCAAGCTCAAAAAGGTAATCCTTGCATGGTCTGATTGGCATGTCACTAAATAAATAAATTAACTTAAGTAGTATTGTAACTTTATTATATTGGTACTGCCCAACTGAAAGAATTATGGGAAGTGAGTGAACCACACTGACTCCATCTTGTGACTCAATTGTGGAATTACCCCAATTTCTTTTTTATTCAATCATGGGTCTAATAGAATTTGTGAGAAAACTTCATCGTACTGTTTGAATTTATCCCTGAGTGGGAACCAATACCTGTTGCTTAGAGGTCCTTAATTTAGGAGCATATTGCCCAGAAACCCAGTCAGATCCATATATTAATACATGGAATTTTCTCATGATTATATATCTCAAGCAACTCAAATGTCTTATCTAAAAATTGGTACCATTCTGTTCAGTTACTTTTTTCTTTCTTTCTTTTTCTTTTTCTTTTCTTTCTTTCTTTTTTTGACTGACTATAGACACTTGGGAGGCACTTCTTTGTTTTTTATTTCTGGGAATTCTATCTGTTCACTCTCCCCCTTCCAACATAGAAAGTTCTTAATCTTGCCTCTAGCTAGAAATGAGATTACCTAATCTTGTATCCTTGATTTACAACAAATTGTTTTCTTTTAATGCGTATCTGTTTCCCCCGGTATTCCAGTTCCAGTGCCAATCTGAGGAGGCTTGGTCCCAATTGTTTTGCAATTGGTATTCATTGCTTAATAAATCAATATGTTTAAAAGTTTGAATTTTTGTTTCTTCAATTATTTCAGATTTTACCAGTCACACAACCATAAGCAATTAATATTTCATCAGCTTTTAAGATCTTTACTTCTATAAAAAATGTTATGTAGTTGCATTTGTATAATTCCTGTGTTCTTGGGTATGTTGACTCCCAAATACTTTATCCATGCTATAGTTATCCTGAATGGAATTTCTCTTTCTATCTCTTTTTGCTGAATTTTGTTGATAGAAAATAGAAAGTGTGATGGTTTATGTATATTTATTTTATATTCTGCTACAGCTGAATTTATTGTTTCAATTAATTTTTAGTTGAATCCCTAGGGTTCTCTAACTGGGCCATTACATCATGGGGAAAAAAAAAAACAATAATTTTTTTTCCTCTTTGCTAATACTTATTTTTTATTTTGTTGCTATAGTTAGACTTTCATCATGTGATTTTTGTTCTTTTTGCTATTAAAATGAATTGTTAAAGTTTCCCAAATACTGACCCAACCTTGAATTCTTGGTACAAATACAAGCTGGATATGGTGTGTAATGTTTTCAACGTTTTGCAGTTTTTTTGGTAATCATTCAATATTTTCAAGTCAATATTTATTAAGAATAGGGATTTATAGGTCTTTTTTCCACTTTGTTTTTTTCTGGCTGAGGTATCAATATAATACAGGCTCTGGTTCCAAACCCAACTGCCAATTAGTCCTGGATCCCCAAAGTTGGTTCCTCAAAAGGTGTCTAATTAGTTTTCCCATTTAGGTTTAGCGGCAACCCAGAGGGACTAGAAAGTAGTTTCATTAGAGAATGGGGGAATAGTTTCCCTAGTAACTATACTTTGGGTGTGTTTCCTCCAGATGATCAGTTGGCACCAATTAGTTTTTAGAAATGGATATTAACTAAGGAAACACAGTAAGAATAGTAGGTACAAAACATTCCTCCATACTAAGGGCATACCCTCCTACAAGTACTTCTGAGTCTAGGAAAGTGGAGCTTATAAGACAAAAGGTTAAGTAATCACATTCTAAAAGTCCTTTTGCTAGAAATCCTCTATCCCTTATAAAATTCTAACAAAGTTCCCTTAGGTATGCTATAGTTTTGTGCTATGTCCCTTGTAGAGTTCTAAAGCCATCTCTTCTCAATATAACTACTTCCTCTTCATCTCCTAAAGCTATCAGCTGTTACTGAGACACTGCTAGGACACTCATGGGAGGTATAAGTCTTTTGAACCTTTTGAAGTATGGAATGTCTTCCTTTGGTAAAGAGGGAGATGGAGACAGAGGATCTCCCCCTCTCACCCCAGCTCTTTAGGCAGTTTTTTCTCAAAGGTTTGACTAGAACAGCTTTTACCACTTAGTTGGTCAAGCAATCTAATGCCTGGAATTTCAAACTAACTTAGTATTTTATATAAAGAGGATAGGCCATGAAAGATTTTACCCAATTTCAATACACTATTTTTTCTTTCTCTTTCTTTCTTTCTTTCTTTCTTTCTTTCTTTCTTTCTTTCTTTCTTTCTTTCTTTCTTTCTTTCTTTCTTTCTTTCTTTCTTTCTTTCTTTCTTTCTTTCTTTCTT
>JAJPUD010000897.1:91498-241907 GCA_023553655.1 Myrmecobius fasciatus
ATTAAATGGAGACAGAAAGGAGTTTACTTTTTTCTCAGCAGTCCATGGAACTTATACAAAAATTGACCATGTGTTAGGACACAAAAACCTCAAAATCAAATGCAGGAAGGCAGAAATAATAAATGTATTTTTTTCAGATCATGATGGAATAAAAATCACATGCAATATAAGGCCAGGAGAAAATAGACCACAAGTTATTTGGAAATTAAATAATTTTATCCTAAAGAATGAATGGGTGAAACAGCAAATTACAGACACAATTACTAATTTCATCCAAGAGAATGACAATAATGAGACAACATACCAAAATTTGTGGGATACAGCCAAAGCGGTAATAAGGGGAAATTTGATATCTCTAGATGCTTATTTGCATAAAATAGAGAAAGAGAAAATCAATGAATTAGGCTTGCAACTAAAAAAGCTAGAGAAAGAACAAATTAAAAACCCCCAATCAAATACCAAACTTGAAATCCTAAAAATAAAAGGAGAGATTAATAAAATTGAAAGTAAAAAAAACTATTGAATTAATAAATAAAACTAAAAGTTGGTTTTATGAAAAAACCAACAAAAAAACCTCCAGTTAATTTAATTAGAAAAAGGAAAGAGGAAAATCAAAATGTTAGTCTCAAAAATGAAAAGGGAGAACTTTTCACCAATGAAGAGGAAATTAGAGCAATAATCAGGAGTTACTTTGCCCAACTGTATGCCAATAAATTTGATAACCTAAGTTAAATGGAGGAATATCTACAAAAATATAGATTGCCCAGATTAACAGAAGAAGAAATAAATTACTTAAATAGTCCCATTTTAGAAAAAGAAATAGAACAAGTCATTAATCAACTCGCTAAGAAAAAATCCCCAGGACCATATGGATTTAAATGTGAATTCTACCAAACATTTAAAGAACAGTTAACTCCAATATTATATAAACTATTCGAAAAAATAGGGAATGAAGGAGTCCTACCAAACTCTTTTTATGATACAGACATGGTACTGATACCTCAACCAGGTAAAACAAAAACAGAGAAAGAAAATTATAGACCAATCTCCTTAATGAATATTGATGCAAAAATCTTAAATAAAATATTAGCAAAGAGATTACAGAAAATCATTCCCAGAATAATACACCATGACCAAGTAGGATTTATACCAGGAATGCAGGGATAGTTCAATATTAGGAAAACTATTAACATAATTGACTATATTAATAACCAAACTAACAAAAACCATATGATAATCTCAATAGATGCAGAAAAAGCATTTGATAAAATCCAACATCCATTCCTATTAAAAACATTAGAGAGTATAGGAATTAATGGACTTTTCCTTAAAATAGTCGGTAGCATCTATTTAAAACCATCAGCTAGCATCATATGTAATGGTGATAAACTGGAACCATTCCCAATAAGATCAGGGGTGAAACAAGGTTGCCCACTATCACCATTACTGTTCAATATTGTATTAGAAATGCTAGCCTTGGCAATAAGACAAGAAAAAGAGATTAAAGGAATTAGAGTAGGTCATGAGGAAACCAAATTATCACTCTTTGCAGATGGTATGATGGTCTACTTAGAGAACCCTAGAGAATCAACTAAAAAACTATTAGAATTAATCCACAACTTTAGCAAAGTTGCAGGATACAAAATAAATCCACATAAATCATCAGCATTTTTATACATCACCAACAAAATGCAACAGCAAGAGATACAAAGAGAAATTCCATTCAAAATAACTATCGATAGTATAAAATATTTGGGAATATATCTGCCAAGGGAAAGTCAGGATCTATATGAGCAAAACTACAAAACACTCTCCACACAAATAAAGTCAGATCTAAACAATTGGAAAAACATCAAGTGCTCTTGGATAGGTTGAGCGAATATAATAAAGATGGCAATACTACCTAAACTAATCTATCTATTTAGTGCTATACCAATCAAACCAAACCAAACAAGAATTTCAAGGGAATTAATGAAAAAAAATGCAAATGAGGGTGGCCTAGCTGCACCAGATCTAAAACTATATTATAAAGCAGTGGTCACCAAAACCATTTGGTACTGGATAAGAAATAGAGTAGTGGATCAGTGGAATAGGTTAGGTTCACAGGACAAAATACTCAATGACAATTGTAATCTAGTGTTTGATAAACCCGAAGACCCCAGTTTTTGGGATAAAAACTCACTATTTGACAAAAACTGCTGGGATAATTGGAAACTAATATGGAAGAAATTAGGCATTGACCCACATCTAACACCATATACCAAGATAAGGTCAAAATGGATTCATGATCTAGGCATAAAGAATATATTATAAACAAATTAGAACAATGTAGGATGGTTTACCCCTCAGACCTGTGGAGGGGAAAGGAATTTGTGACCAAAGAAGAACTAGAGATCATCATTAATCACAAAATAGATAATTTTGACTATATCAAGTTAAAAAGTTTTTGTACAAACAAAATGAATGCAGACAAGATTAGAAGGGTAGCAGTAAACTGGGAAAATATTTTTACATCCAAAGGTTCTGGTAAAGGCCTCATTTCTAAAATATATAGAGAATTGACTCAAATATATAAGAATTCAAGCCATTCTCCAATTGATAAATGGTCAAAAGATATGAACAGACAATTTTCAGACGAAGAAATTGAAGCTATTTCTGGTCACATGAAAAGGTGCTCCAAGTCAGTATTGATCAGAGAAATGCAAATTAAGACAACTCTGAGATACCACTACACACCTGTCAGATTGGCTAAAATGACAGGAAAAGACAGTGGTGAATGTTGGAGGGGATGTGGGAAAACTGGGACACTGATACATTGTTGGTGGAACTGTGAATGGATCCAACCATTCTGGAGAGCAATTTGGAACTATGCTCAAAAAGTTATCAAACTGTGCATACCCTTTGACCCAGCAGTGTTTCTACTGGGCCTGTATCCCAAAGAGATTTTAAAGGAGGGAAAGGGACCCACATATGCAAAAATGTTTGTGTCAGCCCTTTTTGTAGTGGCAAGAAACTGGAAATTGAAAAGATGCCCATCAATTGGAGAATGGCTGAATAAATTATGGTATATGAATGTTATGGAATATTATTGTTCTGTAAGAAATGACCAACAGGAGGATTTCAGAGAGGATTGGAGAGACTTGCATGAACTGATGCTGAGTGAAATCAGCAGAACCAGAACATTATACACAGCAACAAGACTATACGATGATCGATTTTGATGGACATGGTTCTCTTCAACAATGATGTGATTCAAACCAGTTGTTCTGCGATGAAGATAGTCATATACATCCAGAGAGAGGCCTGAGGGAACTGAGGGTGAACCACAACACAGCATTTTAACGCTTTCTGTGAATATTTCCATGCATTTTGTTTTCCTTCTTAGGTTGTTTTTTTCTTCTTGTCTTTCTAGATCTGATGTTTTTTGTGCAGTAAGATAACTGTATAGATATGTATACATGTATTGTATTTGTCATATAATTTATCCCATTTAGCATGTATTAGATTACCTGTCATCTAGGGGTGGGGGGTGCGGGGAAGGAAGGGAAAAGCTTGGGAAAAAAAAAGTTTTCGCAAAGGTCAATGTGGAAAGGTCACTCATATGTTTTGTAAATAAAAAGCTTTATATAAAAAAAAATAGACCAAAAAGCAATTGGAAACTAAATAATCTCATTCTAAAGAATGAATGGATAAAACAGCAAATTACAGACACAATTACTAATTTCATCCAAGAGAATGACAATTGTGAGACAACATACCAAAATTTGTGGGACCAAGTGGTAATAAGGGGAAATTTTATATCTCTAGATGCTTACTTGCATACATTAGAGAAAGAGAAAATCAATGAATTAGGCTTGCAACTAAAAAAGCTAGAAAAAGAACAAATTAAAAAAACCCCAATCAAATACCAAATTTGAAATCCTAAAAATAAAAGGAGAGATTAATAAAACTGAAAGTAAAAAAAAACTATTGAATAAATAAAATTAAAAATTGGTATTATGAAAAACCCAACAAAATAGATAAACCTTTAGTTAATTTGATTAGAAAAAGGAAAGAGGAAAATCAAATTGTTAATCTAAAAAATGAAAAGGGAGAACTTTCCACCAATGAAGAGGAAATTGGAGCAATAATTAGGAATTACTTTGCCCAACTTTATGCCAATAAAGCAATTTGGAACTATATTCAAAAAGTTATCAAATTGTGCATACCCTTTGACTCAGCAGTGTTTCTATAGGGCCAAAGAGATCTTAAAGGAGGGAAAGGGACCCACATGTGCAAAAATGTTTGTGGCAGCCCTTTTTGTAGTAGCTAGAAACTGGAAACTAAAGGGATGCCCATCAGTTGGAGAATGGCTGAATCAATTATGGTATATGAACGTTAGAGAATATTATTGTTCTGTAAGAAACGACCAACAAGATGATTTCAGAGAGGCCTGGAAAGATTTGCATGAACTGATGCCAAGTGAAATGAGCAGAACCAGGAGATCATTATATATGGCAACAATAAGACTATACAATGATCAAATCTGATGGACGTGGCTCTCTTCAACAATGAGGTAATTCAAACCAGTTCCAATTGTTCAATGATGAAGAAAGCCATATACACTCAGAGAGAGGCCTGTGGGAACTGTGTGGACCACAACACAGCATTTTAACACTTTCTGTTGATGTTTGCTTGCATTTTGTTTTTCTTCTTACTATTTTTTTCTCTTTTATATCTGATTTTTCTTGTGCTGCAAGATAACTGTATAGATATGTATACATATATTGGATTTATCATATATTTTAACATATTTAACATCTATTAGACTACTGCCATTTAGGGGAGGGGATGGGGGGAAGAAGGGAAAAATTTGGAACAGAAAGTTTTACAAAGGTCAACGTTGAAAAAATAGTCATATGTTCTGTAAAATAAAAAGCTTTAATTAAAAAAAAGGAAAAAAAGATATGTGGGCTCTGCTTCTTTGATGATCTATCTCAGGTGCTATTTTTTTCCACAATTACTTCAGTAACCAATACTTTACCCCTCAGGTACCTAGGATTGGAAAGACTCCAGTTATCTTTTGAAATCTCAAAAGATCTCATATCAAAGGAAAGAAAATACAAACAAAATGGCCTAATTCCAGACACAGGTTTGACTAAAAGGTCTATGGTTTTTAGTTGGACTGAGATGATAATAAAGCTGGAGAGCATAGGGCTGTTAAAATGATTAGCAAATCTTAGTTGTATAAACTTGAGACACCAATTTAGCAGAAACTCTCTTAGAATGGGGTAAATATAATTATGATAGGAAGAGAATTTAATGATATTCTAAAGAGCATGAATGACAGAATGAAACATTTATTAAGTAAGCACCCATTATATACAAAGATAGCTAAATGCCAGGTATATAAATAGAAAATTAAGACAGCCCTTTTTGGGAAGAAGGATTATTTGCTCCCTAGAAATCCTATAACTTCTAATTTAAGATTTAGAAAACTGACAACAATTATGTGAGTTTAGGTTCCCTTCTTCCCCTCAAAAAACCGCCCAAAAACCAAAAAAACCCAAGCCATGGGGGAGAAAGTATAGTTCTGGTCACAGCTGGGAAAAGTACAACCTACAACCTATCTCCCCAAAGGAATAAAACAATGGAAAAGTATTAAACCCTAGGACAAATGGAAGGGGAAGAACGGGGAATGTGATAAATTAGAGGCAGAATCAAATCACCCTAACTTTCTTGGAGAAAATAGAGGAATAGAGTAAACAAGAAAATAATGAGTTTAAACTAGCAGAAGTTGAAAGATTTTTTTAAAAAGTCTGTTTTTTTTTTTTTTAAACTTTTGCGTTCCAAAAACTACTTTGTGGAATCTTCTCTCTGCAACTACCTGTATAATCTTGGTTCCATCATTGATGAAATGATTGTAGTGATTAATCTCTAAAGTCCCTTCTAGATTTAATGGCAAAAATGACAGAAGCATGTTTTAAAACTGGATTTTAGAATTAAGTGATTTTCAAATGTACTTTAAATTATAGCCTTTCAATGTGTTTAGGTAAGAAATAAAAACCTTTATGCAAGTCACTTAAACTCCATAAATCTGTTTCCTCATCTGTAAAATGAGAGGGTTGGAATAGATAGCCTTTGAGGTTCCTTCTTTTTAGATCTATGACAATTATCTTATTTCTAAATGAAAAGCTTATAATTTCCTGGATATTTTTGATAAACTTGTGATCATTCTGATAAATATATCCAGGGGTCCATATTTTCACCTGGTATCTGATATAGAGAAAATTCACCCTCTCTCCATTTCTTGATTGGTCTTTGATCCAATTAGAGCCAGAGTGTGATAAAATGCATATCTAAATTTTTTAGTATGCTACTCCAGAGTGAAAGAAACAGGTAAGACTATAGGCGAATTCTTTGTAATATAAATGTACAATTTTGGAAGTAGGTCACCTGTCTTCTTGAGGGGAAAGAGAAGAGGAAAGGAAGGACTTTTAACCCAGAGGATGAACTGATTGGGATTAGAGTCGGAGGTGGCAGCACTAAAAATAAAAAGAGGCAAATGATTGAAGGGATTTAAAATAATAGCCATGAAATGTTGGCAGCAGACTATATTCTCAAAACAAAGGTTAGTTTCAGAGATTTCTGTCAGAAGACTCCAGAGGAACAGAAGTTGTTTTTAAATTTTTTTATTATTTTGTTTTAATTTTTAAATTGAGGTATAGAATGCTTCAGGTACAACAATTTTGATTTTAAAGTAGAAGGAATAAGATTCAGTTTCTCCAAAGACATGTTCAACTTGAGAATCCAAAGAACTGGAAGGAGAGGCAGACAGCCTGGGATTTACCCAACTGGGAGGTAAAATAAAGGAGTGCTTTTGAAGAGACTGATTAAGGTTTTAAGTCTATGTTGAGTTAATTGAGTAACATGAGATTGATTGTATGCCCTACATCTAGCCTTTTTTTTTTTTAAACATATAATGTAGGTCCAGAAATTGCCTTCTACTGTAGCCAAAATGATTTATACTTCTGAATTAACTATGCATAGGGTGCAGCAGTGGAAATAAAAAATCTGGTTCTCTGTCCTGGTCCAAAAGATCTTGGGGGGGGGGGGGTCCTTGCTCATTTCCTGAGTCATGGAAGCAGAAAGTTACTTAAGAACAAAGCTGCCTTGGGAACTGGGTTTGGGAGCTCCCCTGGGGGAATCTGTTTCATCACCCATAGTAAAAATATTAAACTTTTGCTTAATTTTTCTAGGGCAAGGATCCAAAGGGAGAAGGAAGGGGGTAGTAAACCTCAGGTACCTAATTCACATAGAACTGAATCCCTCAGGACAGGAATAAAGACTATTTTTTATTGTAGTAAATTTGGTAATAAATATGATACAAGTCACAGAAAATTAATATGCTTTTGTTTTGATGATGTACTCAAACTTTTCATTTGAAGCAAAATAAAATAAAACTCAGATAACCTAATGATAATCTGTTTAATTTTTATAAAGTATTGTTATATTGATTGGTTCATTATATTCTTTCAACATTTCTGTGAAGTCTATAATCAAAGCAGAATTTCTAAACTGTAGTCCCTCAAACTTTATCAAGTAGCTATGATCCTTTCTCATCTCACTCTGACCTTTTCACATCAAGTGACTTGATTATCTGGAGGCTTGTCCCAGTTCAAATGACTGTAAGCCTTGAATGATGAACAGAATAAGATTTTCACTGATATGATTACATACCTTTGAGTTTTCCTCTTATCTCCTCATTACTGTTCATATACTATCTTATGATACTCCCAGGTATGCCATTTTAAAAGATCTTCACGTTAACAAATGCCAAATGTTAAGGCCCTCATAGGTCTTCCTTTCTACTAATGGCTGGAAATGGCAGTTACTCATATTCATTCTCTCTCCCTCTTTCCTTCCCTCCCTCTTCCTCCTCCTTCCTTCTCCTCCTCCTTCTCCTTCTTCTGCTGCTGCTTCTCTCTGTCTCTATGTCTCTGTGACTCTGTCTCTCTCTCCAGGAGGTTAAGTACTTATTTTTGATTGTCCTATTGTGAGGGTACAGAGACTACAGACCCTCTGAAATAAAAGTTAAGACAATATAAACTGGATGAGATTAGTCATGTAGAAATAAACCAGCCTAAAAGATGTTTGTACACAAATTGTACTGTGCCTCTCAAATATCTTTTTGCTGAGGGAATTGAGGTTAAGTGACTTGCCCAGGGTCACACAGCTAGGGAATGTTAAGTGTCTTGAGACAAGATTTGAACTCAGGTCCTCCTGACTTCAGGGCTGGTGCTCTATCCACTGCACCACCTAGCTGCTCTGTGCCTCTCAAATATCAAGAAAACAAAAAACCATATTAAATTATTAAATTAGCTGGTGCTAAAATTAATTATGCTCTCATAACAGAAGCAAGATGATATACTGGAAACCAGGAAAAAAAAAAGAGTTAAAAACTACCTGACATTTGTGTTTCTATTTATATAGATTTTTAAAGTTGCAAGACACCTTACCTCTTTTGTAAATATCTCCTTTCTGAAAAGCAGAGACCAGGTAGCCCTGGGGAACTTCTTATTTCTGTGCCTCATTGCTCCTAATCAGACAATACAGGAACTTTAATATCTGATCTTAACTCTCAAGGGGCATAGACACCAATTCCCATTACAAATACACAGATTGACAAAGCTCAAAACATGTACAAGTTTATTTACAAGGTTAAAAGAAATAAATAGAATTCATTTCAGAACTCAAACAGAACAGCAATATTCACTTGTGAGCAGCCTATCTCCCCTTTATCCTCCAAATCTGAATAGTTCAAGTCAAAAATTTAACACTTTTAACAACATGCAAACATTCAAACTGTGGGTCTATGGGTCTCTCATGTAGCCCACATATGTGTGGGTTCCTGAGTGTGACCAGATTAAAATATAATTGAGAAATATTTAACAAATAAATAAAAATACAATAAAACAGACAATACATTTTAAAAATTAAGTCAATATTTGGCCTGGAGGGCCACATATACTGATTTTGTACACTGGTTTAGATCACTTTCAAAGCTGCCCTGAGTAGGGTTCTAGCAGGGGGTCCTGAGAGTTCTCTTCATTGTTGGTGCTCCTTCTGTATATCTCCTCTAGTTGCCTATACTCTATTGAAAAACCAAAGAACCATTTGCCCTAAACTCCCTCTTTTTCCCTTCTCTATATTTCATAACCTCTAACATTTTCTTCTTTATTCTAATCTGAGACAGAAGAGACCTCTCATCAAAGTCAACCTGAACATGTATGAGACCTCATCAGATGCCACAGGTTTACTTGTCAACTATATGTAGAAGACTCTATATCCTGCAGGCATCTCAAACTCAACATCTTAGAAACATATCTTTTTATCTTTCCCTAAAATTCACCACTACTCTGAACTTTTTTTTAACTCTGTTAAGAATATCACTATACTTCCAGTCACGCAAGTTAACAATATTAATGTCATTTTCAAGTTCTTAGTTTCCCTTATCCCATATATTCACTCCTTGCTATTTCTTCTACAACTACCTCTTCCTCTCTCAAATTCACTCTTCTCTACTCACATAACCATCACTATAGTTCAGCTATGGTCTGGATTATTGTAATAACCTCCTATTTAGTCTTTTTGACTCTATTCTCTCCCTTTTTGTTACTGTTCAGTTTAGTTGTATCCAACTCTTTGTGACTCTAAAAGTGTAACCTAATTATAGTCAGATTTTCATTTTTGGTATATTGGCATGGCCTTTTAATGTTATAACAATCAAATTATCAAAGAGATATTTTATAGAACCCATAAAATAATAACAACATTCATTTGGAAAAAAAGATTTAGAATATCAAGGGAAATGATGAGAAGAAACAAGGATGAAGAGGGAAATTGCATTCTTGGATTGCAAACTATTTTATAAAGAATCAATCATCAAAATCATCTAGTTTTGGTTAAAAAAATAGATCAATGAAACAAACAAGACAAAAAAGATTCAAAAACAATAGAACTCAGTAACCTCATTGGATAATGTAGAAAACAAAAATTACCCAAGTAAAAATATCTTATTTGGTAAAATTTGCTAGGAAAATGGAAAGAAGTTTGACTGAAATTAAGCTCAAACATCTTATGCATATTCCACAATATATCCTAAAGGACAAATTACATTAATATTCAATATCATACTATAAAAAATTAGAAGAGGAATAGATATATCTTCCATAATTGTGGGTAAGAGATAGAATCTTAACCGACCAAGAAATAGAGTCAATTGCAAAAGATAAAATAAATAACTTTGATTACTTGAAACTGAAAGGCCTTTAAACAGACAAAACTGAAGCATCTGTGATAAGGGAAGTGGTTAAACGGGGAAAAAATGTTTATATGAAATTTCTCTGATAAGGATTTGACATTTAAGATATAGAAACTATACATGCATACATAAATAGCCATATATTTGTATGATTAATATCCATTTCTCAATGGATAAATGATCAAAGAATGTGAATAGTTCTCAAAAGAATTGCAAAATATTTACCATCACATGAAAGAGTGCTCTTTAAAATGAGAAATTCAAACTGAAATGAGACTGAAATTTTACCTTATACTCTGCAAATTGACAAAAATGATCAGATTATGGCAATCAGTGTTGGAGGTCTTGTGAAATAATAGGCACACTAATACATTGTTGGTGGAGTTGTAAAATGGTATAATCATTTTGGAAAACAATTTTGCATTATGCAAATAAAATTACTAACTATCCATATACTTTGAACCCAAAACTCAATTATTGGGCCTATTGTTATAAGAAACAAAAGATATCAATTAAACCTCAAAAAAAAAAAAAAAAGATATCATTGATAACTTTGATCCTTCTATCCTTAATGACCACATAGCCAAGAACTTCCTAATCACTCCCTTCTCTACAGTTGTTCAGTCTGTCTTTTGTTCCATACTTGTTCCAATTTCTAGAATCCATAGCTCAGTATCTGTTCTCCAATTTCTGAAAATGCTTCTCTCTTTTATACAAAGTGCTTAGCATATGATCCAATGTCTCACATAATGCCTTTGATTTAAAGAGATGTTCAGGCCTGATGTATACTCAGTTTTGATTGTTTTGATGGAAGCTGACAGATAGAGCAATGGATAAAACATTGGGCCTGAGGTGAGGAAGCCCTGAGTTTAAATCCACCTTAATCACTTACAACTAGTAGGACCCTTGGCAAAGTCACTTGACTCTGTCTTATGCACTCTTCTGTAAATGGGCATAATACTCATACCTCTCTTTCTCTGTAAATGAGCATAATACTTATACCTCTCTTTCTCAAAATTGTTGTGAGGATAAAATGAGATATCTGATAAGTCCTTTCCAAACTTTTAAAGTGCTATATAAAGCTAGTTGTTATTACTATTATTATTATTATTATTATTGTAATAGTAGTGATGGTGGTGGCAGTGATAGTGGTGTTGGTGATGATGGCACTAGTGGTAAAAAAGTGGTTGCACCTAGTCAAAGCATCAGAACCAAATGGAGTGATCTAGATTTTACTTTCACACTATCATAACCTCTTAAAGTATGTTCAAACATATAATCAATATATGGTACTCTAACTACAATGCTGAACATGTACTACTAGGATAATGCTTGTAAAAATGATTGATGGGTATATTTAATTATCATTTAATAGAAAGGAACTGCACTATGAATAATTCCAATTCTTTAGAAGGAAATCTGGTTGTGTTTACTTACTTGGTAGATTTTATAGCACTTCTTCAAACAGCTCAAGTATGACAAATAATTTTTTAAAATATGCTAAAAGTATATCCAAACAAAAGGATCTATATTCAAGTATTCTTGAGCCTATGAAGTTTTTTAGTCTCTTCTTCAAGTTGCCTATTTTATTTGCCCTATTCCCTCAAACAACCCAATTGTCTCATCATGTGATCACATTGTTATAGTAGTTATTGTTGAGAAGACCAATGACATAAACATGATATCTTGGTTTGGTCATGAACTGGATTTGAGGTAGTGCTAAGCAGTCATCAGCCTCCCTCTTTCTTCCAGAGCCAACGGAGTGTGTAAGACACAAGTCAAGACTATTGGCAAAAGCCCTCTTCTTAAGAACACAGATTTAGAGTCAAATAATACCTTAGAATTCATTGAATTCAAACCCTCATTGTGCAAATATGGAAACAGGCCAGAGAGATCCAGTGATTTTGCACACAGCTAGTAAATGTTTGAGGGACAACTAGGTGGCACAGTGGATAGAGAACTGAGCTTGCAATCGGGAAAACTCATTTTCATTTTCCTAAGTTCAAATCTAGCCTCAGATATTCATTGGCTGTGTGATCTTGTATAAGTCATTTAACCCTGTCTGCCTTAGTTCCTCATTATAAAATGAGTTGGAGGAGGAAATGACAAACCACTCCAGTATCTTTGCCAAGAAAACTCCAAATGGAGTCAGGAAGAGTTAGACACTATAAAAAGCAAATATTTGAGACAGGATTCAAACTTGGGTCTTTCTGAATTATCTAACACTATGTATAACACCTACCTATTTCTAAAAATGATCTAACTCCACTGGGATAAGAATCCAAGATTCATTGTTTACCAAATGATCTTTAAACTTGTTATATATCCTGAACTTGTAGTATGTTGAGTAATGGCCTTGGATTATAATCTTTGCTCTACTATTTACTATTATGATCCTAGGAAAGTCACTTAACCCCTTCATGGTTTCATTTTCCTCACCTGCAAGATAAAAGACGATTTTTCTAGATATTTAAGGTACTTTTCAGTACTGAGTATTATGATCTTAAAGTTAACAGAAACGTTATGTTCCAACTAATTTGCTACTTTGATTAACTTAGATCAAAATGTGACAAAACACATTCAATGATTTCTAGAAGATGATAAATGGGATTTGTGATTTTAGGGAATTTTGCTTCTGTTTGGTTCAGCTTTGCTGTGACCAGTTAGGTGGGTAGTGATTCAGGGAAACTTTTGGAGAGTGATAAGTGTGAATGAAGTGTCTTGGTTGGTTGAGCCTGGACAAGATCTTAAATTCATAACCTTCATTTCTCCTCTTCAGTGAAGAGGAGGTCTTTTTTCCAGTAAGTTTTTCCCTTCAAATCCCACATTTTGTGATTTTTTTTTCCCTTTTAAGACTGTTCTTGCTGATTCATTTGAATTTGATTTCATTTCTACAAAAATGTCATTTCAGCCTTGCTTAGTGCCAAATATGATCCTTCCCCCAATTCCCTAGATCTAGTAATTGTATGACTCAGAATCATAATGATGATTAATAATATGATGTCATTGCATAGCATTATGGAAAAAAAAAATCTGAGTTTGGTGGCTTTCCGGTTATTTGCATTCTGAATCAATGGGGCCTTTGAACTTTTCAATTTTGAGTGGAAAGGGAAAGTCAGGCTGTTGTGCTTCTACCCTAAACAATGTTTTATTTTCATAGAGTCTAGGATTTTTTCGTCATTGTTTTCTTAAGTAAAGGCAAATAACATAAACCTATTGATAATGAGAATATCCAGGACTAAAGTTACTACTTAAAGAATGCCAGTCCATGAGGCATATGTCCCCTAAGAACACAGATTTAAGAGTGGTATGGAATCTTTAAATAGAGTAGATTAATGAATCAGTCAATAAACATTTATTAAGTGCCTACTACGTGCCAGCTAAAGCAATGGAAATACTAAGATAAAAGAGCCCTTGCTCTCAAGATCATAGTCTAATGGGGAAAGACAACATGCAAGCAACTGTGCTTGCAAGCTACATACAGAATATATGGGAAATAAACAACAAAGAGAAAACACTGGAATTACGGGGTATCAGGAAAGACTTCCTGTAGAATGTGAAATTATAGCCACGATTTGAAGGGAGCCAGAGAAATCAGGAGTCGAAAATGATGATGGACTGAATTCCAGATATGGAGGAGAGGCAAGTGCAAAAGCCCTTGTCGAGAGGCTGAGAGTTTTGTTTGAAGAACCATAGAGGCCATTGCCCCTGAATCGGAGTATTTTGGTTGAGAGTGGGGTGAAGGGTAAGACGTTTAAAGACTGGAAAAAGGAAAGGAAGGGGAGACGAACAGTTTATGAAGAGCTTTGAATGCCAAAGCACTTAAGCACTCGCTATAAAGCAAGCCCAGTGCTAAATAGGTAAATTAAAAAAAGAAAAAAAAAATCCCTTATCCTTGAAGAATTGATATTCTAATATAATGAAGACACATTGGGGAGAGGTGGCCAGGAGGTTTAACTTTGTCGACCTAGTTAATGATGTGGTGCATTTCTAGATTTGAAGTGGTAGAGGGAGTCGGGGTTTCTCACGTGGCTTAATAAACTGAACTGAATTTTGGGTGTAAACCCTAGCAATGCTACAGTCAGTCAAGACTGATGCGGTCTTTTGAAAATGCCAGAGAAATTAACATTCCAAGACAAATATGCCAACTAGAGTAACTAAAATTAGATAATATGAACCTCATATTTCTACTAATCGGACTTAAAGTAGTAAAGGACAAATCAGTTGGTATGTGCAAAAGAAAGGGGAGGAGCGCTCAACCCCATGTAATTTAAAAACTATACATCCACAAGTGCACAAAACCTTATGCCCCTATCTCCTTTACTGGAATTGCGTGCAGCAGATATTTTCAGGACAGAACACTGTAGGCGCTTCTTCCGGGGAAGCGCGAACGTGGTGCTGTAGCCAAGCAGCAGCAACAGGGAAAGATCGTACCAGGTGTCTCTTGGTTTTTGGAGTGATGACTCCGCAGATCGAAACCCGCTCGGTGGGACAGGAAAAGGAGTCACGTGATCAATTAATCACCGGCCTACTCCAAGGCCAGAGCTAAGTTAACAGGGTTTCAAGTGAGCGCCACTTCTGAAATTTCGCCCAGCTGATGCGGCGCCCCCTGAGGGACTGGAGAACCGGCGGCAGGTCCTAGACTCGGAAGCTACTTCGATTGAAGCTCCCGCCTTTCCCTTGAACCGGTTTAGCTGTTTTGTTTTTTGTTTTTTTTTTTTTTTTTTTGGTTTGTTTTTGTTTTTTTAACTCTTATCTTACCAAAGTGAGAGACGCGAAAAGAAACTTCCGCCTGGGTCACGGCGGAGGCAAACCACGTGACCCCGGCACGAGAGGCGATTGGGAGTGGGGGGGGGGGCGGGAGTAAGCCGGTCAATTTCCCAGCTCCCTAGCCTCGGTTTCCTCCCCACCTTCGCACCGTGTGGAGACGTCCGCCGACCGCGAGTCATTTTGGCAGTCTCGCGCGCCCCCACGCGTGCGTGCACTCGGCCGCTCTCGCGGTGTCTCGCGCCACCTACCTACCCTCTCTATTCTTACTCCTCCCTCTTCTACTCCGCTCCTTCCCTCCTCCCCTTTCCCTCCCCTCCCCTCCCTTCCCTTCCCCTCCCCTCCCCTTCCTCCTGCCCCTGTCTCTCGTCGGTGGTGGCTCGCGCAGCTCGTTGGCTCACTATATAAAGGAGAGAAGCGGGCGGAGAAGACGGCTGGTGGCTGCAGCCCGTGCGGCGGCGGCGGTAGCGGCAGCGCGGGGGGGCGGCGACCGGTGGCGGTTTCGCTCCTTTGCCCCGGGCGGGGGGCGGGGAACGCTCCCCTGGACCCCAGAAGGGTCGATTTTTTTTTTAAGGGCGATTCTCGAAGATTTCAGCTCCCGGAGGATCCCCTCCCTTCACCGCCCCCCCCCTTTCCCCTACTCCACCTTCGGGATTCGATTTCATTTTTTTTTTCTTTTCTTTTCTTTTTTTTTTTTTTAAATCTCGGTGGTCTGGTTTCAGTCGGGGTCTTTTGTTTTTGTTTTTATTTCTTTTTTATTTTTTTAATTTTTTTGTTGTTGTGTTGTGTGTGGAAATGGCGAACTCGGCAAATACAAACCCCGTGGTAAGGATGTGACTCGGTGACCGGTGGCGGCCACGGCCGGAGCTGGGTGGCGGCGAGGGCGGGCGCGGGCTGGGGGCCCAGGAGCCTTAGCCGGGCTCAACTCTTTTCCCCCTTCCCCACCCCCACCCTCAGCCTCCTCTGGCTGTCGCCGCCGCCACCTCTTCCCGCCGAAGGGAAGACCTGGGCCGAGGGCGGGGGAGGGGGATTGGGGGTGGAGGCAAGAATGTGGGGCTCAGGGGGGCGTAGGGTGGGAGATCCCTTCCTTTTCGCTGGAAGGGTCTCGAGATGGGTGGGAAGAAGTGGGGGAGACAAGAGTAAGTGGAGGGCTCTCAGCGGTGCTTTCAGGGTTTAGGGAAGGTTTTCCTCAGATTAGTCACCACTCGAGCGAAAGAGGCTAAAAACTTGAGAAAGGGAAGGGGACGAGGGCAGATACTCTTATCTTTCCGTCCCCTTCCCCCCCCAAAAAAAAACCCGCCTTAAAATGGTTTTGGTGGAAGGAGAGTTGGTTTTGTTTTAGGGGGGGAGTTCGTGGTAGAGGGAGGAGTTTAGAAAGGAGTCCGATCCTCCGGGGCAACCGAAATCTATGGCACTCTCTAGATTAGTGAGGCCAGAGAAGTGACCCCCGAAGTCTCCGAAGCTCGAGCCGGCCAGAGCGGGCTTGTCCCGCCAGGCAACACTCAAGTGTTTAGTTCTGAACGAGGGGGAGTAATCCGGGTCTTGGGAAAGATTAATTTCCCAGACCCCGCCCCGATCCAGTTGGCTGGGGGGGGGGGTTTCTTTGCTTTCTCCCCCTTTTTTCCTTTTTTTTGAGCGAGGATGCCTAGGTCTAGCGCGAAGTATGAGGCGACCTTTGAGTTTTGTAGTGGTTAGTTTCTTTGGAGCTGGATGGGGCCATTTTACGTTTAAAAAAGGTTGAAAAGCACTTGCCCCATCTCCTTTAGAATCGTTAAAATGGCGAAGGGGAAACAAAATCCCGTCATACCTTCGACTAGCAAAAGGAAAAGAAAATTACATTGACCCAAGGCACCCCCTTTGCCTTAAATGCTGCCTTATCCTCCAATCCATTCCTGTGTATTTATTTTTTTACTTGGCAGTCACATAGGTTTGCAAAAAGCAGTCACATAAATAACCTTTGCAATCACCAGTGCAATGTGATCCTCGATCCACCCGACTCTCCTTTATTATAAGACTAATAACAATAAAAAAAAAATGACATTCCCCCTCCCCAAATGCCGCAAACAAACCCTCTCTGCCCAGGACTGTACCGTGGAGACTTGGCCCCCTTGTTTGCGACTCTCAGAGAGAGATCGATCCATCATGGCTGCTGCAGCTTCCCCTGCTTTTCAGTCCCTGCTCCTTGTGGTCCTCCTCCCTTTGGCTGCCCTGTTTATATAGAGCCATTGCGCTCTCTAATATAGACTCTGCCAGGATGGGAAGGTGCTTTTCAGTCCTACGTCATCGGCTCTCCATTTAAACACCAGATCAGGCTTTAAATAGTGAGAGCTGCGGAGAGCGAGGCTGGGAGGTGCATGCTCCGGAGTGAGAAACTGATTCGTGCCCAGCATAGTTTTTCCCCCTGTGGCCTCTTCTTGCACTTTAATTTTGCAGCTCTTGGTTCCACTCTCTATATATGCTATATGCACTCTAAATGCTGCAGTAACTTACTTTTTAAACAGTAGGAGGCTGTTATTCTTGATGATTTTTGTGTATTTTTTTTTTCAAAGAAGGAAAAAAAGTAAAAGGCCTCTCTTCACTTTCTAATACCTCAAGTTTTTCCAAAGTATTTGGAAGTGAGAAATAAAGCACATTTGTTTTAACTTTTGTGAAAAATATAGGACAGGCTGTGTCCAGTACTTAGCATCTTTGATTACAGATGACTTTAAAACATGTTTTTAAAACTCCTAGTTTATTTAATGAAAATTTTAAAATTACATAACGTTTAGAAGTCATCCTTGAAAATTTAGAATAAATTCTAGGTTGCTGTAGTAAATCTTAAATGTAATCTACTTTTTCCATGTCTTTTGAAGGAAAATAATATTTTCATTGTTAATGAGGAGGTGCTTTGGGGTACAAACACTGGATTTAAAAAAAGTTCACTACAGATTGTTGAATTGATATTAACATCCTCTTGTTACACAATTTGAATTTATATTGTTTCTATACAGGATTCTAAGTGTATAGATAACAGATTGACAGAATCTTCATTAGCATTACTCTTGTTTACATGGACTATATAGGTATCTGTTGCTTTTTGTAATTGATTAGTATTACAACTGTAAGTAGTTTTTGTTATTAGAATCAATTATCCACATTAGAGGAACTTTGTAAATAATAGTTGAGAATTATATAACTACACGTATTGATTTGATCCTTATGACAGCTCTGTTAAATAGTAAATTAAAATGTTTGAAAAGCTTTATTGATGAAGAAACTAAAAGTTCAAGGTTGCATTCCTAACAAAAGTTGGATGGATTGTGGGCAGATTTGGAGACAATGTTTTTCAAATCACACCCTTGCTACTTAGTCGTGGTGCAACTAGCCCTCTGTCTCTTCATCATTAAAAAGAGACTTGCACATAGACCCTGAGGAACATTCCTGTTGTAAATTTGATCCAATACAGCTTCCTCCCTTCTGTAGTAAATTTTTTGGTAATGGAAATATTACCTAATTTATCTAATTATAAAGTTTTGTTTTAAATAATCTTGTTTTTCTAGGTTATGGTATGTCTGTATTTTCCTGAAGCAATATGTGTGGTACAGTTTTTAGCTTTCATTCAGTTTGACTAGGAAATTGCCTTTAGAAATGACTTTTATTGAGTCGTCTCTAAAGTACCTTAACACTGATATTTTAAAAACCTCTTTGTTGTATGACCAAAGGCATTTAACTCATTCTGTATGCAGTGCTTTATGAAGATAATTATTCTATTGCATTTTTAAGAATGTAAGGTGTTAAGTTGTGTATTATATAAATTCATTAAATAGCATAAGATACAGTTTAATCAGGGGGGCAGGGCAAATATCCCTCCATCCCCAAAAAAGATTAATTGACTAGTATGTACAAGAACAAAGAAGTTTCTGATAGTAATTTTCAAGGTGCCTCTAAATGCCTGTCTGTAAGCTAAAAATTTCTATGTTAACTAATTTATCATCAGAAATTTTATTGATGGGGAAATTTTAATCATTTATAATTTGGGCTACTGCTTACTAATTTCTTCATATGAGTAATAAACAATCTTGTTATGATAATCTCTTTGTAGTGGGATTTTTTATATGGGGGACTTGAAGGGTTGGTATAGAAATCAGGTATTTAAGAAATTAAATCTCCCGTGTGTGAATAATACAATAGAAAAAGTCCCCAAATTGTGTTTGTAAGGATTTCATTGAGTCAGTCTACATTCTAATTAAAGAATTTTTTTTTTTTTTTTAAAGTTTAAGGGTACTTAACTATGTTTCATGGACTTCTTTCAGCAGTCTTGTGAGGCCTAGGGACCTTTCAGAATGTTTTTGAATCCACAAAATATGTAGGATTATGAAGGGAGCCAGTTATTGAAAGTTATAAAAATAATAATTTTTTTTTTAAGTTCTTAGACCTTTTCCCATATCCTAGATGGCCTCTTGTGACTTGTGATTTGTGATCATATAATTAACATGAAAATTTCTAAACAATTGCTCTGGAGATTGCAAATGACCTTGACACCATCTAGTTCATGTTTTCATTAACTTCTTCCCTAATAAAAAAGACCTTTTTTTAAAAAGATCCTTTTAAGAAGTTTAACAAACTCCTTTTGAAAACTGTGAGAAATATATTCTAATGAGATAATTTATTTTCATATCATAGAGCTAGAAGGGACCTTATCTAATTTAAAATTTTCATTTTATAAATGAGGAAAATGAGGCCTGTAGAGGATAAATGCCTTACTCGGTGTTACAGGTAGACATAATAGTATTCAAACCTTGGACTCTCTATATAGTACTTTTTTCTGTATCATGCTACTTCTATTCATCTGATTGAGCTGTTTTATTAAAATATAAAAGAACATTCCCTCCCCCCCCCATAGTCCATGTTTCTCTTTCCAGCATTTGGTTCTATATCTTCTATGAATGAATGAAAAAAGCTAGGTGCTGAGGCGACAAACAGGGCAGTCCTCTTGGTCAAGGAACTCACGTTCTAATTGGGGAGGCCCATGCATGTAGGATATAGCAGCAAAATAGATGGTGATGCCTCTTTTTAAATGACATCTTTATTGATAGAGATATATTATGTTGAGCCATTTGACAATGCTCTGGACATGTGGTGGCAAGAGTTTTATATCCTGGATCCTTAGCTATGGAATAGCACCTGTGGGAGCATTTGACAGACGATGATGGGATGATGGCTGTAGGTTGTGGACTAGAACCAAAGCTCTTGGATTCTGGTCCTTCGGATGTCTTTATCAAGGGTCTGAGAGGAAGTAATGGTCATAGCATGGTGCATGATTTGCATTTGTCTTTCTCATTGGGTATTTCAGCTAGGCTGGCTTGTGTGCCTTTTTGGGCGGTTGCAGGCAGTTGGGTAGTGTTTGGTTGGGAACAACTGGCATATTTTTCACAGGAGTTACTTCCTAGTATGATGCTGAAGAGGACCACTTGTCTCAAGAGAGCTTCTTGAAGAACAGGAACTAGATTTTGTTTTGTTTTGCCATTCTGTTCATCTTCTGATGCTTAAGGCACAGTGCCTAGCACATGATAGCACTTAATAAATGCTCATTGACCTGTACTAATCTACTGGATGGCATTTGGTGGATAGTTGGTAGTGGTGGTAGTGAGGAAGAACCTTTTCCCACAATGGCTTTTCCCCTCCATGGTTAGAAGAGCTAGCCTGGAAGCTGGCTTGGTGGTTGGAGGACACTGCTATTCTTGAGGCTCTTAGGTTCAGAGTAGTAGGTACTTTGAATCTGGAGATAGATGATAGTCAAAAGGGTAATAATGGTTTGTCTTCCCCCTTTCAGTATTACAAATGGGAAAACTGAGGCACAAAATTCTCCAGATATTTAATTCCAACTTCCTTTTTGTGTATTATACTGACTTTGGTGTTCTATTTTATTGGTTTCTGAATAGAACTTGAGTGTTGATAAATTTTATTCTATGGATTATTTTAATACATTAAGATAATTTAAAATTCAGTGTAGATGTTAAATGAAACTTCACAAAACAAAAGTTATATTTTAACTGTGAAATAAAGTTCCTGATAATTTTTTGAGTTGGACCTAATCATCCTTGCCATGTCAGTGCATGGGGTTATTTTAAAAAAAAAAAAAATGTGATTCAGATATCTTGGCCTTCAAGGCAAATTGGACTTTCAGGAATTTACAGCCTAGTTGGAGATATATAATGTAAACATAAAGAGTAATAATATGAAGTTGAAAATGTTTTGTCTGAAGTGTGGTAAACTAATATTTGCTAGTCCTTTTTTCAAACTCCCTTTGAAAACTGTGAGAAATATGTTGTAATGAGATAATTCAGTTTCATTGTAGAACTAGAAGGGACCTTATCTAATATAACATTTTAATTTTATAAATGAGGAAAATGAGGCTGTAGAGGATAAATGCCTTATTCAGTTTTAAAGGTAGATATGTTTTAACCTTGGACTCTATATATAGTAAAGTGGTCTTCCAACCATAAAGTTAATGTTATTTCATAATGTAAACATATGTTTATGTTTACATAATAAGACAAAGTAGAATCTGAGATGGTCTATAGTGATTTGCTTGACTCAAAGCCAGGAAGACTTGGGCTCAGATCTCATCTCTGATATATCCTGGGTCTGTGACTCAGTGCAAGTCAGTTGACCTCTCAGTGCTATAAACAAGTTTGATAAAACTTAAGTTTCAGAGGAACTGCTCCCCTGTATTGGTAAAGAAGGTTTCTCTTTACCTTGGAGTGTACTATACATCCACAAGTTCCCTTCCTTACACGGTAGAACATCAGAATTGTCACATATCCCCCAGGATTTGTTTTTTGGGATATTGGGACAATTGAGGAGAAAATAAGACTATCATTTTAAGATTATAATCTTAAGGGCTTCCTTGTGGAATTGATTTTGGGTTATGTAGGAAAGAGGCATACATCTGAACACAAAGGGAAAAAAAGGCTAACTTGGAAGTCTTTGTGGGTGAAAGGGAGAAGGTAAGATAATAAAAAAGTAGGAATCCAAACTAGGATGTCAAATGGGGGTGGCAATGATTTAGTCAGTTTAAGGCTATCCAGAAACAGGAGTCAGGAGTTAGACTTTCAGATCCCAAATCTAAAACCCAAAGGTCAAACTGAGAAGCAGAAGCTGGCATGAAGCTTTGGAAAGTTATAGGGTAGGGGGTGGGAAGGAGAAAGTGTCAAAATAAAGTAGTGACTGAAACCAAGTCTGAGTAATTTGCAAATCTGTTGAACACAAGAATTAATATTTGGCATTGAGATGCTAGAATTTTTGTTTGTAGTAATAGGTAAATTCTTTATATTAATGAATAATGAATTCTTTCAATTTTACTCCCAAACCTTCCTTAGAGGGAGACTTTACTGAAGAATTCATTAAGTAAATAACCTGTGGTTATATAATTTATCCACTATATTAAGAATATTTGTTTTAAGGTAATCAATCCAACTGACATAAAACAAATCTTTGTGATAATGCTTCCCAAACTAATTAGATATTTTGTAAAATGACTACTGTATTAAATGCAGTGTAAACGAAATGAGTTTGTTTTTCAACTTCTTTTTTCTTTACAGCCCAAATTATATAGATCTGTCATGGAAGATGTTCTTAATGATGTCAGAGAAGTTTTCCTGGATGATGGAGTAGATGAACAAGTCCTTATGGAATTAAAAACAGTGAGTTGTCATTTGGTCAAAAACATTTATAGCTATATGATTGCTTCTTAAACATGTTAAGACAAATTTTTGCAGTCTTAAAAGTGATATTTATTATAAACATTAAAATTATAGTCTCCCCAATTATACCTTTGAAAATTTGCTTTAGTTTTTGAAGGTTAGATTGATATTAAGGTATGTAAGATGCCATAGTTTGAATAATATCTCACAATTTTAACTCAATTCCTTCCTAAAGTTTTATGAAGGTCAAAGGATAGGTTTTTCATGTCTTTGTTCAGTTTAGTAGTTCTAAAGTGAAGGTTGTGATTATGCTTGGGCAGTCTTAGGTTTGAACAATATTGGGATATTTTCATTTAATATATATTCCTTCTGTTAGTATAGTGATATGATACTAAATGCATTTTTTTTTTTTTTTGGCAATGTTTTTTATAATTCAACTGTTCCTTAGCTAACTGGTCAGTGATGATATTCTAGTTTGTGATATGTGAACATAAAATAACTGTTCTCTATTTTTATTTTTATATATGATAATTCATTTCAGTAAATAAATTTATTCAGTATCTTACTATGTTCCTAAGCATGTAGTACCAGATGTTGAATAAAAATAATTGACATTGGTAATTGTCCTAGTTTGTTATGTAGCGAGTTAGGAAGAGAGGCCATAATTAATTTTTTTCCCCATAAAATGAATCTTATTTTTAAGGGTCAGTAAAACTTTTGTGTTAATCAACAAGCATTTAATTGCCTACCATGTACTAGGAAATGTTAGGGATATAAAGAATGAAACAATTCCCTACTCTCAAGCAACTTGTGTTCTTTCAAATGAGATAATAATAGTAAATTGTTTATTGTGATATCCAGCACAGAGTAAGTATTATGTAAATGTTAGCTATTACTATCAAGGAAGACACTGTGTATGCATATAAACATAGATAAAGTTGTATCTATTTTATAGATGAGATGAATACAAATAAGTATAAGATAGTTATGGAGGTTACCTTCTATTGGAACAATCAGAAAAAGCTTCATGTGGAAGGTGGTGCCCAAGCTGCACCTTGAAAGAAGGTAGAAGTGAGAAAAGATTGCATTCCAAAGATAGGTCTGGCCATGTAGGAGATAGAATTCTTTATGAATGAAAGCAAGAAGGCCAACTTTACCTGGATCAGAGTGTAGGAAGGGAAAGAGATCTTTAAAAGTTTAACAAAAGAGTTTATAGCTTATTCCAGGAGCAGTAGGGAGGTTAATTGGGAAGGAGACTGATAGACAGATTTACCTTCAAAGAAATTGACTAGCATATTTGGAAATTAGTCTTAAGTTAGTTAGTTAGGTTAGGAGGCTGTTAACAAGCTAGGCTACAAGTGATAAGGGTGTAAATTTAGGTAGTAATTCTGTAAGTAGAAAAGAAAAGGTTGAGTGAGAATAATATTGTAGAAATTACAAAAGTTGACAAATTATTGAGTATGTAGGGTGAGAGAAATGATAATGCACGTTGCCAATTTGGGAATTTGGAAGAATTTGGTAGTGTGCCTTCAACTGAAATGGGAAAGTTTAGATGACAGTTTTATTTTGAAAATGTTGAATTTATATAACATGATATTTGTGGTTAGCTTTCTCTTATAAGTTGTATAATGAATGGGCTTTTAATCAAGGAACTTCTGGTCATAAGAGTCTGCTCTAGAGCTTCAGACTTGGAGTAAAAAAACTAATGTCCAAAAAGGTCGACTAATGCTGCTAAAAGGACTTATTCTTGAGTATACATTATCTATTTATTCTTTCTCAGCCTGCAAATTGATTTGGGCAAGCCAGAGAAATTGAGAGTTTAAAACAGGCAATAGATTCTAGCTTTCTCAGTCAAGAAGACAGCTTCATGAGTCAGCAAATTCTGAGTTCTTGAATTCATTTTTACCTTTTATAGGTACAGGGTAGAGTAGAAAAGATAGTTAAGTCAGCTAACATTTATTATTTATTGTGTGGTTAGCAACTGTGCCGAATTCTGGGAATATAAATACAAGCAGAAAGAACTGGTAATCCCTACCCTCAAGTAGCTAACTTTCTAATGGGGGAATTTAACACTTAAAAGGAAGCTGGAAAGGGAAGATCCTTCTGCTTGTTTAGTTTCTTTCTTAATGGAATGTTATCTTTGCAGTAATATGCTAAATTTATGGTGGGAAACAACTTTTTACTATGCTGTTTCATTAATTACTTTTACTGTAAAATAATTTTTATCTTCTGTCTATTTATTGGATGGGAAACATGTGAGTGTGAGATATAATGTGGTTTTTGGAGTTCTAGACCTGACCTGTCAGTATGAATAAATTAGTATTAATTTTAAATTAGTAAGGAATTAAATTAGTAAGATCTTCTGGTATAGGTGTTGAGTGAACTGAGAGGGAGTAAAAATAAACAATGGCAAATGACTCTAATATCATGCAGATAGGTAGTGATGGATTTTTAAAAAATGATTGGAATTATTTTAGATTCTTTAAATATTAGGCCTGTTGTAGGAGTAGGGTTAATTCTTTGCATTAATTTTTTTTTTTTGCTGAGACAGTTGGGGTTAAGAGACTTGCCAAGGGCTACACAGCTAGGAAGTGTTAAATATCTGAGACCAGATTTGAACTTGGGTCCTCCTGACTTCATGGCTGGTTCTCTGTCCACTGCACCACCTAGCTGCCCCCACATTAATACATTTTCATACCTTTTGGCTATATTTTATAGATAAATTTGTTTAGGAGTAAGTTTTTCCAGGAAACTTTATTCAGTTCTCATAGCTTAATTCTCTTTATAACTTTCTGCTGTATCTTTTTATGAAGCCAAGGAATTATTACTCCTACTCAGTTGGATTAAGAATTTTTCTTTAGGGGCAGCTAGGTGGTGAAGTGGATAGAGCACCAGGCCTGAAGTCAGGAGGACCTGACTTAACACTTCCTAATTCTGTGACCCTGGGCAAGTCACTTAACCCTAATTGCCTCAGCCAAAAAAAATTTTTTTTTTTCTTTATAGAATAAGAATTCATGTTGTAGGCTTGTGATACTCCAACTGTTGCTCTCCTGTCATGTATGAATCAACAAGCCTTTAAGTGCCTATTAGATATAGGTGCTCTAACTCCAGCCTTTGAGGATATCAACTTAAATCTTATTTAAGAAATGAAATGAGCTTTCGTTTTTCCTTCTAGTCTAATACACAGTAGTACTTAACGTTTCCATGTATGTTTACATATGAACATATTTTATTCTATAGGATGTAAATTCTTTGAGGAAAAGAATTATGTCGTTTAAGACTATCCTCAGAGACTAGATAGAGCACAGTGATCAGCAGTTGTCAGTCTTAGGGCAGATGAACATTGACCTATGTTCATCATAAGTGTCATTTATGGCACTTAAAATATGAACTATGACATGATAAGCCATAGATATCAGTAGATCATAAGCTTAGAGCTGTCATAAATACTTCCTTACTCCTAGAAGTACTATCCAGTTTAGAGAGAAACCTCAATTTGAATACCTTTCCTCTGCCTAGTTTCTGCTTTTCCCCCTTAACTTCTTTTTCATTCTGCCTCTTGATTTTACTTAATTTCTCTGGGCCAAGTTCCCTTTGTTTTTTTTTTAATATAAAAAATGGCTAATCTGATAAGCTAATTAAATCTTTTTGTTCCTGGATCACAAATGTGTGTATTATACTTCTGGGGATAAGGAATTATTTTGAATTTCTTGTTTAATCCTTGTAGTATTGTTTAAATTAAATAATGAAAATTTATGAACCAATAGATAAGGTTGGTATAATATATCTAGAATTAGTTATATTCATATAACTTTAAGGAAAAATATATTCCTTCAAAAAGTTTTTTTAAGAGTAACCTGGAACTCTGCATAGGCCTTACTTAGAGGCAGATGTATTTAGATGTAGTAAGTGATAACATTACAATTTTAGATAATTGGTTCCTGATAATGGAAGCCCTTTCTAAATCAGCTGCCCACATAGGCTAATCATTAACTTTTTTCTAAAGCATAAATATCAAAAGCATATGTTGCATAGAGCTACAGAATGTTTGATGGGTATCATTAAAAAAGATATGGAAAAATTATGGAAAATTACCAAAGTAAAAATATTGACTGTCACTGGTTTTTTAAAGTTTGTAGAATTATGTAAATGATATTGAAACAATTTCATACCAGTTCTTTTTCTCTTCTATGATGTTAAGAAAATGTTAAGTGCAGAATATGAACTTTTTTTAAAAAGAAGGTAGATTGTTAGTAAACATGTTATATCTTTAAGAAAGTATTAAAGCTGGTAAAGCCTCAGATAAGTTTTCTTTTCACTTTCTTACTACTTTGAATATGTTTTATATTATGCAAAATTTATATTATAGCAAGTAAGCTATAACATAATAGAAACAGTTTCAATCAGGTGTTGTTTACCTCATTTTATTCTGTAAATATTCAGAAATCATGAGCCAGTTGTCCAGAATTACAAAGGACAGGAAGACTGAATTGTGGCATAATCTTATTAAACAATGCAAGACTGATTGAAAATTTAACTGTGTATAATAAAACATTCACTGAGTATGTACTACTAATTGTGAGGCATTGCATATAGAATTTAGACAGAGCATGGGACCCAGTCAGCTAAGCTGGATTTCAGAACATTTATAGTTATTATTAAAAGGATGATGAGAAATTAGCATGAAATGGAGTAGTTCTGCTTTCATGTCTATAATTTCTCATTTTTATCAGTAACAGTAGTGGAATATGTTTAAAATTTAATTAACCCGGTACCTATTGTATAGTATATTTAGCCAGGTCTCCAACCTATAAATTATTTTTTTTCTTCCTCTCCACCCCCCAACCAAAGTGAAGAGTTTTATATTTATACATTTTAATTCATTTTAATTTTTGTGCATCACTGTAGTATGATCTTCGGGATCTCGTTGTTTTCATCTGTCCAGTTAGCTATATAGTTCTTAATTTTGTCATTTGTGTCCTTGACACCAAATAAAATGGATATTTTCATATGCATAGTAGGATTGAAAAAGGGAATTGTACGTGAAAGTAATATTTCTGTTGTGCACAATTTGCTTTTCTAAGTTTATAATTTTAGTCTGCAGCTTTCAAAGGTGTTCTGCTCACTGTGCATCTTTCTGGTCTTCCTTTCTGTTTTTCTTTTTTTACTCTATTCTTTTCTCATTTCGCTCAACTACTCTTGCCCCCATTGAAAAGAAAAAGAAAAACAATACCTTCATAATAAATGTGCTTCATCAAGCAAAACAAATTTCTACATTGGCTTCTAATTTGACATCTTGCATCCAACAGCTTTTTTATCCAGAGATGGGAATAGCATGATTCATCATCAGTTTTCTGAGATCAAAATTAATTGGTTATTGTATTGAACTGAGTTCTTAAGTCTTTCAAATTTATTTTTCTGTATAATATTGTTATGATTATATAAACTGTTATAGTTCTGCTCACTTCACTATTTATCTCTCTCTGAATAGTCCATTTCATCATTTCTTATGGTGTAATAATACTCCATTACATTCACACACACACATATCTTGATTACTTAGCCATTCTGCAATAGACTGGTACTTCCATAGTTTGCAGTTATTTGCTGCAACAAAAAGAACTGCTTTACATATTTTTGTACACAGGTACTTTTCTTCTTTCTTGGCTGTTTTTATCATATAAAATTAGTTTTATAACCAACTCAAAGTTTAGTGGGTTTGAGGGCAAAATTATAAATTGCTTTTCAAAATTGTTGGACTAATTCCTAATATGATTAATAATCTATTAGTATGCCTGCTTCTGCAAAACCATTTCAGTAATTTTCCCTTTTTGATTTCTTTGCCACTCCTTACCTTAAAGAATGACTGGGTACAGACAACTTCATGATGTAGTAGATAGAACATAGGGCCTGGAGTCTAGAAAACCTGATTTCAGATCCAGCCTTAGACACTTCCTAGTTTTGTTACACTTTGGGCAGGTCATTTGCCCTCTGTTTGCCTTATTTTTCTCAACTATAAAATGGGGGAAATAATAGCACCTACTTGGAAGAGTTATTGTGAGTGTCAAATGAGATGTAAAGCACTTGGCATAGTATGGGGCACATAGGAAGCTGTTTATTCCCTCTCGCCCTCCTTTGTTTCCTTATCCTATACACAGTATAAATGTTCTTGTCTTTTTTTGTTGCCAGCTTCTAGCACTTTTTAGCTCTGCCATTCCTGATTATTCACAATAATAATTACCTCTGATTTTTAACTTTACATAAATGTTAAGTTTTCCTTCCCATGCTTACAGAAGTAGGATGGTATTATCAAATTCAGAGAGAGGTAGGTTTTGTTTCTGTACAAATGTACAATATATCTTTTTTTTTTTTTTTTTTTTTTTGATCCATGAAGCAATTGGGTTTAAGTGATTTGCCCAGGGTCATAGAGCTAGGAAGTTAAGTGTGTGAGACAAGATTTGAACGAAGGTCCTCCTGACTCCAGGGATTGGTGCTCTATCCACTGTGCCTCCTAGCTGCCCCTACAATATATCTTAAAGTGATAGACTGGTTTAATACTTTTTCAGAGATCAGTTCTGGAATTAATTTGGAAAACTGAATGATCTGGTTCTATAAAAGTGAATTAGAAATCATTAATGTGAAATTGGGCTATAAGAGGACTGGGAATAAAATGATTTTTAGTCATGATTATATTAGTATACTTTTTGCCATGCTATATTATACAGCTATTAGCACCCAAACCAAACCTTTTTTAACTTATATTTTAAATAATAAATTTATTTAATGTTATTTATATGAAATTCAGATTTTGCAAAATTAACCAGAAAATAAACACATAAACATTTACCTTATAAGGATATAAAGCCCTAACAGCAATTAGTAGGTATCTTTTCCTTAAAAATAGGCTGGTTCTCATCAACCTATCAGAGGCAACCCCTTTCCCTCAGGATACCACTCTTCTACTTATTTGTGTGACCTTGAACAAATCTGGACCTCAATATTACCTTATTTATGAAATGAGAGTATAGAATGAGATAATCTTTAACGTATCTAAATCCTGTGATACTGGAACTGGAAATTTCTCACAGGAAAAAAAGTTACAGCAATGATGGCAGCTCCAATTTTATATAGTTCTTTTTTTTGATGACCTTGCAACATAGTACTTTTATATAGCTTTCATATTTCAATAGAATTTTGATCTTGTGGATGGGAGAGGCTGATTCACCTCCAGTTAACTTTGTAACTTCTCCATTCCTTTTTGTCTTACGCTACAGTTTTGCCTGTATCTTTCCATAAAACTTCCATACTAGATCGTAGGAGTGGATATCCTTCTACGATTTTCTAATTGTTCTTTTCAGACATTTCTTTTGCATTTTTTCAGCTAGCTCTCAGCCTGGAATCGGGGAAATCAAGAATCTAAATCCAGCTTCAGACACTTAAGCTAATTTCTGTCTGCCTCACTTTCCTCAACTGTAAAAGGTAGATAGTAAATAGTCTCTACCCCTCAGGATGGTTGTGAGACTCAAATATTTGTAATTTCTTATACATGTTAAATACTTTAAAAAAATGCTTGTTCCTTATTCTTTTCCCTTTTTATGTGCAAAACATTGCTTTAGACTGCTTATGTACCATATTTCTTTATGTTGTTCTTTTGAGTCATCTGTGGTGTTGATACTTCTGTATTGATATCAGTCCATGTTTTGCATCACTCAGAAAATACTGCTATTTTTGTGGAAGGCATATATGAAAGTATTGTGAAGTTTTACAAATATATTTCAATTATTTAGTATGGGCCCTGTTTATTGATCGTCTTTGGTGTGTGTGTGTGTGTGTGTGTGTGTGTGTGTGTGTGTGTGTGTGTCCGTCCATGTCCCTACATATGTATGTACACTGATACACTGATGGATTTGTTCAGTTGGTTATTTGTCAACGTAAATCCAGCACCTAATAGGTTCACGTAAGTGTAATACTGAAAAGTTCCTTTGGCAGTTGATTGTCTTTCTGTTTTCTTGTTTGATGTTGATTTCAGTGAATTCAGAGTTATTTTGTGACAATTCTCATGCTTAAAATATATGTACAAGTACAAAGAATCAAAGATTTTGTAAGATAGATTATCTGAAGAAGATTGATTCTGGTAGTAGCACTGAAGCTTAACATGGATCAGTAGTTTGATAAAGTAGCCAAAATCTTAAACTGTATTGAAAGATACAGCATTCAGTATTTGAGTATTGATAGTAAGTACTCTGGTTCTTTCCTGGTTAAATTGCACTTACAATACTGGTTTCAGTTTTGGGCACCACATTTGGAAAGGACATTGATGTGTGTGTTGGGGAATGTCCAGAGGGGAATGTCAGAATGGTGAGGAGCTTGGGAATATTTTGAAGCATCTGTGAGGATACCTGAAGTGAGAAGACTTGGAGAGAAATGACAGCTATCCTTTACGATAATTTGCAGGACTGTCATAGATTGGGGATTGGAGGAATAGTAGCTCAGAGTTGCCAAGAGGCAGATGTAGGCTTGATGTTCAGAGAAGGAAATTGTAAAAAAAAATTAGATTCAGAAGTGGAATGGGCCTCCTTGGCGAGTAATGGCAATTCCAGATTTTTTCGAGCAAAATCTGAGTGACCTTTAGGTATGTTTGTATAGGAGATTCAAGTGGTTATTAGATGTTCTGAGATCCTTCCAAATTCTGAGGTACTGTGATACTCATAAAATAGTCTTTTTGGAGAAGAGGGCCTTTGAAGCTCTATTTCTGTTCTTCTGAGTTAATGTTTTATCAATAACAAACATAAGGCTCTTAATTTCTGTATCCTTTTGTTACTGAAGACATGCTCGGCTGTTTAAAAATGACAGAAGTTTGTTCCCTTTTCGTGATAGTCTTGTGAATTCTCTCCATCCTTCCTCAGAATAATGTTTTTAAATGTAGAAAATAAAATACATAGAATTACAAAGGAATCCAATTATATTGAAATGGTTATCAAAATATTTTTTAAAGGCAAGCTCATGGACCTCAGGGTATGAATAGCTGATCTAGATTCAAAAAGATTTTCTAGAAGTAGGAAGATAGGCATGTGGGTTTACCTAATTTATTTGCTAGTTTTGCCTTTATTCTTTTCAGTGAAAATAAGTAGGATAATTTAATTCATTGGTGGTTTTTTTTTTTTTAGCATTTTCTGCTTTTTGGATTTACTGCCTCCAGAATGAAGCAAAGTTCTGCATGGGTGGATTCAGCCACTCTTCATTTCTTAAATATTTGCATCATTGGAAAAATATTAATTTTCAGTTTCTTTTCTGGTTTTATATATATTAACAATATTAATGTGAATGGAGTTTAATTCCTCCATTAATCTATCCCAATCCTTGGTGATTGAACAGAGGTTGCATATTTTAAGAATACTAACAGTTTCAAATTTTTATAAACTTAAAATTTTAGTTATTAATATCTTTATCCTATTTTTCTGCTAATGTACCGTATTCTCTGTGAAAACAAAAGTTGGGAAAAGGACATATGAAATGGTGGAATATTTTTTATATTTAGTAGTGTGATGGTTTACTGTAGTCAAATTTTGGTGAATCTTTGATGAATAAATCTTTGAATTTCTATATACTCAGCCAGGCTGGCCCTTGGCAGATGCATTTTGTTACTGGAAGCTTTTTCAGTTTTGTAGAATCTGAAGATCTGCTGATAGATGCTGCAAAATCCTGGATTCACACCTCCCATTCTATGATAATCCTCTGAATGCTTTTTTTTATGAAAGATAAGCACTGTTACCCTCATTTCATAGTTGAAGGAAACAACATTCAGCAGGGACAAAGTGACTTTTCCAAAATGAGACAACTAGTAAAATGTCACAGCTAGTTAAGAGTTCAGTTAATTGGGTCCATATCTAGTATTGTTTTACATGCTCCACATCTGCCTCCTTGGTGGTTACAGTAATACAATAGCATAGCTCTTATTTTGGATGACAAAAAGATTTTTGTTGGCTTGCCTTAAATTTAATCACCCATTGGTAACATTGTTCTTATGGGGCCAAGGATCCCTAGGACAAACCTTGATCCAAAATTGAAGATTAACAGTATCTGGCTTTATTATATATTCCTTAGTCATTAAACTTACAGTCATAGTTATTACTTTGTTACAATTTCCAAGATTCAGGTTATCTTGCATTAATAAAAAATTTTATATTGGTAATTTTCCAACGTGATTTTAATAATTTAGCAGTTTAGAAATTTGTATGTTAAAAGTTGATTACTTTGGGTAGGTTTTTGCAGATAATTTATTCTTAACTGAGAAAGTGATGCTTCCTGACCTGAGATGATAAATCATTTAAATGCTTTTTTATTTGCCCTGAGCTAAGCACTGAGGCTGCAAATGCTAGAAAGTAAAGACTGCACCTGCCTTGGAGAAGCGTAACAATGTTAATTTCTGGAAGGACTGGAGAGAACAACACACATAAGAGATCTGAGAAAAGGATAGGAGAGTATGAAAGGGGTTGGAAATGATTGCTAAGAAGTGAATAGAGACCTGATTCTGGGTAAGATAAAGTGAACTATAATATCATTAATGATTATTGATTGGAAAAAAATTAATAAAATGAAAAAGCTGTTATTTTAAGTGCTTACTGTGTACCAGGCACTGTGTTAAGCAGGAGGTTGAAAATGCAAAAAGTAAGTTGATCCCTGATCTTAATACATTAAGGAGGTGTGGCCAGGGAGAAATATTTTATTAAGGGAAGTCTGAGGGATTGAGGATTGATCCATTAATTAGTTAATGCATATTTTGCCCTTTCCTCCAGTGGCTGTGTTGATTTTAATATTCCAGAACAAATGGTAGAAAGTGGGATTGGAAGAGGTTTTGTTAGCTTGAAGATGCCTTAATTGCAGCCTTGTGGTAATGGGTTAGGCTATAAATGATGGAGAGTAACCAATCAGAAGCCTAGAATCCCAGGGCTGTAATGGAACTAGTTATGTGATATGAAGACTAGAGCAAAAAAAAAAAAAAAAAAAAAAGGAATAAAAATGGTGTTCAAGAGCAAAAGAGAAGAATTTATCCAAAAAATTATTCATGATGATCAAAATTGGCTTTATAATCTAGTTCAACCTTAGGAAACAAATGAAAGTAATATTAACAATAAAACCTTCCAATACTGTGAGATTATGTCTGTAGAAGGAGAAAAAACCTTTGACAAGATATAAAACTCATTTAATTTAAAGCCCTACAGAGGTTAGACATAGACTTTTTTAATATGATATCAAAAAGACAGCATTTTACTTAGTGGAGAAACACCAGATGCTTTCTCAATAGAGTCCCCACTATTACATATTTATAGAAATGCCAGCAATAAGACAAGAGGAAATTAAAAGCATAAGAGGAGACAAAAATTATTCATATTTGAAATTATGGTTTTCAACCATCTGGAGCAGATCTGTGACCTGAGAAGGAAAAAAAGAACTCTTATTACAGGCTTGTCTTGGTTCTTGATGCTGACTCCTTCCTCATTCCTTACTGGAGTTGTTTATACATTTTCTTTACTTTCCTAGCCTTCTAGTTGCACTTTAATTCCTTCATTGTAGCAGAACACTTGGCACTCTTTAATTCATCCAAAGGGTTGAGGTTGTCCAACATGAGTACCTTTCAGTTCCTATCCCTTTGTTTCTTGGAATTTCTCAACTTTTATATCCACTTTCTTCTTTCCTTAGGTGCCCAACTAGGATTGATTTTCCTATGGGCATTCTTGCTCTCTTTTTCCTATTTACCTCTTAAAGGATTTTGTTCTAGCAGCCCCTTTTTGTGTGTTTTTAGTATTTTCCTCTCCCACTGATTTCCTTCATAATTCTTTTCTGATTCCTAGGGGTGGGAGGTTGGGGGAGGGAGAATCCTTTATTAATGTTTTTACCCTATTCAAGGTACTCATCTCTTTCTGTGCCCTTTTCTGCTAAACTTTTTGAATGTTGTCTACTTAATACCCAATATCTCTTGAGCCTCACTTCATCCTCACTGTGAAACTACAAAAACCTACAATAAATTAATCTAAATTTCCAATTAGCACCCAAAACTCGAAATGCTCCTCATAGCATTTTCTTTTACTTCAAGTCTGTTGTGCCTCTGTAGTATTACATTATAATACCACATCTTTTGTTTTCCAGATTTTGAGATAATGTTCTTTCTCACATGCCATCTTTTGTTAAGTGCAAGTGTTGCTAACTGCACAATATCTCTCTTCTCAGTTAACTTTTCCCACTTCTAATATCAGAATGGAAGAACTTATTTCTGTCAATATGGACTATTGTAACAACTTACTAACTTCTACATTCTCTTTCACTTTGCAATCCATCCTTCTTATGGCTGCTAAAAGTATTTCACAAGTAGATCTAACCATTTCTTTCCTTTTTCTCACTGAATAAAATTCAGAACCCTTCAAGTCACACTTGAGTCCATTCATATGTTGATGCTGTTATATGTTTTCACTGTTGTCTTACTCAATAAGTAAGTGCATATGAGGTGTCAGATACTGTGTAGGCACTTTGAATACAAATACAAAAGTGAGACACAATCTTCCCTTACCTCAAGGAGCTTATGTTCTACAGTAGTGATGTACATCATGATTTGGAGGAGGAGGCAATGACAATTGAGGCATTCAGGGAACTCTTTAGGAGGAGGCACTTGAGCTTAGCTTTGAAGAAAGCCAATGAGAGCATTCCTGGCAAAGAGGCAAAAGATGGAATGTTGTGTATATAGGGAATAGAAAGTAGATCTGTTTGGCTAGAGCCAAATCAAAGCATATGAGAGGAAGATAGTATATGATCATAAGACTAGAAAATCTGGAGGCAGTTTGTCAAGGCTTTTAAATATTAGAAAGGGCTTTTATCCTATATTAAAAGATAGTAGGGAAATCACTAATTCTTTAACAGGAGATGACATGATTAGAATTGTGCTTTACAAATATTTTGGCAGCTTTATTATAGAGGATGGATTGGAGAGGAGAACCTAGTTTAGAGGAGACTGTGAAGACATTCCATTAGACTGGGCAAAGTCTGGTGGTAGAGAGAAGGACACAGGTGTGTAAGATAGAAAGATGGTATATAAGAAATCTACATGACTGAAATAGTCTTGATTCAAATAAAGAATGAGGTTAAGTGGAAAAATGGTTATTTTTTGAAATTTGAGTAAAAATACATGATGCTTTGTGAATCTGTTTAATATACTGATATCCTTGTTTTTCTATTCGCCTTTAATCCTGCCTCTGTGTCTCCTGAACTAGTTATTTGTTGATGTCTTGTTTTTTTTATTATATTGTGAGGGTCAAGACTACATCTCATTTAAATTTCCTGTCTCTCCAATTACCTATGATATTTTGTACCTATTAAAGTCAGAAAAAAAAAAGAAATTAAAGCTTACCCTGCAATAAACTTCTGAGGGTAGCTATTGAAATATAATAACTGATAGTATCATTATTCAGTAACATCATGAGATTTTATATATTAACCATATTTAATGAGTAAATTCAGTCTTCATTTAAATCTTGTATTAAAATTAATACATGATTGTACTACTTAAAGAGTGTATATATGTAGTGTGACTACATTTACTGTTGGAATTGACAATATTCTTGTAAAGTAATATGTACTTTTAAATATCTACTTAGATGCATTTAGCCTTTTTTTCCCCTTTACTTTTAGTTATGGGAGAATAAGCTGATGCAATCTAAGGCAGTAGATGGATTTCATTCAGAAGAACAATATTTAATACAAGTGCAGCAGCAACAGCAGCAGCAGCAGCAGCAGCAGCAACATCACCATCATCACCACCATCAGCAAGCACAACCCCAACAGACTGTGCAACAACCATCCCAAACTCAACAGGTTCTTATCCCTGCATCACAGCAAGGTTTGTATAAAGTTGGTTTCAGACTTTTAGATGTCAACCTTTATTTTCTTCTCTTGTAGGAGAAATTAAATCTGAAAGAGTTAAACCAATCATGGTTAAATGGTGCTTAGTGAAACTAAAAAGTAGCATGAAATATTAATGCTGGCTGATGTCCCAGATTTCTTTCTTTTGGCTCAGTTATATGCATATTCATTTACTTCTCTAAGATTAGTCTAACTTAGGAACTGCTATCACAGTACCTTGAACACAGAGGGCATTTAAATGTTTGTTCAATCAAATTAATGCCTAGTCTCATTTCAATAGGATCAAGATTTAGAGGTGGAAAGGACCTTAAAGATAATATAATTATCCAAAGATAATCTTTATTAGTCCAGCCCCAGAGCAGGAAAATAAAGCCCAAAAAAATTCTAGTGACTTGATAAGTCATATAGCTAGTATATAATAGAACTGAGATTAAACTTAGATCTTCTGATATGAGATAAATGAAATCTGAAATAACTAAGAACAAAAAGATTTGAGCTTCTGAACGTAAGGCAATGTATGCCAATTGTATAACAAATCAGAAGCAGATCTCCTCAGTTTGTCACTGGACTCCTAAATACAGGAAATTTGTGTGCACTAAAAGAAAACAATATGATATAAACCAGCATACAAGATTAGGTAATTTGATTTATAATTAGAGGAAAGATTAGGGACTTTTCAAGATTAATTTCCCCAAGTGTCTGTTTTCAATTAAAGGAAGAGGGAAGCAGTACCTAATTGACAAGCTTAGGGTCAGGTTTCAGATAAGTTGCATGGGTTGCTTGATTTATTATTGTATCAGTCTTTGCATCTGAGCATGTTTTTGGTCGTCCTCAGGAAAGGAACGGTAAGCAACAAGTAGAGGGGATCCAGCTTCCCAGTCACACAGGGCTGGCTTTAAACAATGCAATGAAGTTTTCTCACAATTGCTATAATTGAATGGTTTTCTCACAAGTCAGAAATTGGACTAGGCCTATAATTAAATAAAAAGGGAACTGAACTGGCTCCAGAATTGAGTCACAAGATGGAGTCAGTGTGGTTCATTCAATTCCCAGTATGCCCACAAAACTCAAATCCTCATTCCATTACACTATGTTCTTATTTACTTTGTGTAAAAAGATGAATTAGTATTTTTCATTTGAAATACTCCCTATGCCCAAACTAAGACAGAAGCAGTTTTAATTTTTCCTTGGAGATTTATTATTCTTATTACTTGGGTAAGTCAGTTAACCTGTGTCAGATCACTTAAAAGCACTTTACTATTTGAATACCTATACATTTTTTTTATTTTCTAGTATTTGGTTTCCATAAGGTGGGCTGACTTTGTAACAGTAAATGTTAACTTTGTCTTTAATTCATATTTTCAGTATTTGTAATATTTCTTCTTCATCTTTTGTCAGTGGTGAGTTTTATTTTGCTAAACTCTTTACATATTTATTTTGACTAGCTTCAAGAATCCTAGATAGTGTTTCATATATTTGCAGACATATCTATTATTTATTTTGTTAATCCAGATAGTAAAGCATATTTTTATCCTAAGTCATTAAGCCCTGGAGAATTTTATGTAATGGAAAAGTGTACAAATTTATCAATACCTGTGACACAATGTAGTAACTACACTTCAGAAAAGTGATGATTCAGCTTAGATCACAGCACCTGTACTTTTTAGTCTTAAATCAGCTTTCCTGATGCTGTGACTTTAAAAAAAAATTCACATAGTGATCCATCTTGTAGTGATGTATCTGTCTCTCCAATTGGTTAGCTTGCTCTTCAAGCATCAGTTTAGCTTGGGTTATACTCTGCTGGCATAAGCTTATTTCCATGACAAAATGAAGCTCTAGAGTAGGACTTCAGTGGAGTATTTTATATTAAATAGTATTTTAATGTAATATGTAGGTATAAAAACAATTAGGTATGAAGAAAATCACTTTGTTCATTTGGAGAATTTTAACAGTCTATAGTTTACTTAAGGGTAGTGGGGTTTTCTTTTCCTAAAACTGGTAATTTTTATGTAATAAATTTGAAGGTAATTTTCTCCTTTCTGATTTGATGACTGTTCCTCTTATTGCCTAAAGCTCTGGCATTAGGATTTTATGTCATCATACATTAAAATTTGACTTTCTTCACTCAGAGAATATTTGGGATAAATGGGTTATCCTTCTTTTCTCTGAAATTTGTGGAGTCAAACACCTTTTATATATTAAGCGTTGTTACCACAAAATATTGGTTAGGAGTTAATGATAAATTTGAAGCTAGGTGATAAGCCAAATAATTATTACTGATGATTGACAGGGATATATTGCTAAAATATAATGGCGCTTAATTTTGGGCAATAATTTTTCCCCAAAAGTACTTTATTTTTCCAAATAAATGTAAAAGATAGTTTTCAATATTCATTTTTGTAAAATCTTGTGTTCTAACTTTTTCATACCCTCTCCCCCAAAACGGCAAGTAATCAGATATAGATTAAGTAAATGCAGTCTTTTTAAATATTTCCATATTTGTCATGTTCTGCAAGAAAAATCATTACAAAAGGGGGAAAAACCATGAGAAAAAAAATAACAAACAAAAAGGTAAATACTATGCTTCAATCCACATTTAGTGTCTCTCTAGATAAGATTAGCATTTTCCATCTCAAATCTATTGGAATTGCCTTGAGTTACGAGCCAAGTCCATAACAGTTGATCATTACGTAATCCTATACTATGATATCTTGATTCTGCTCACCTCACTCAGCATCATTTCATGTAAGTCTTTCCAGGCTTTTCTACAATCATTCTGCTCATCATTTCTTATGGAATAATAATATTCCAATATATTCATATATCAAAAATATTTAGACATTCCCCAAATGATGCAAAAAAAGGACTGCCACATTTTTGTATCTCTGGGTTCTTTCCCCTCTTTTATAATCTCTTAGATACAGACTCAATAGTGACACTGTCTTATAGTTCTTTGGGCATACTTCAAAATTGATCTCTAGAATGGTTAGATCACTTCACAACTCCACCAACAATGTATTAATGTCCCGGTTTTCCCACATCCCCTCCAGCATTTATCATCTTTTCCTATCATCTTAGCCAATCTGAAAGATAAGGTACCCCAAGAGTTGTCTAAATTTGCATTTCTCTAATTAATGATTTAGAGCATTTAAAAAAAATATGATTACAAATGGCTTTAATTTCTTCATCTATATTTTGTTGATATACTTTGACAATTTATCAATTGAGAAATGACTGGTATTCTCATATTGGAGTTGTTTTAGAAATAAGGCCTTTCGAAAAGTTAATGATGAATGTTGGAGGGGTTGTGGGAGGGCTGGGACACTGATGCATTGTTGGTGGAGCTGTGAACGGATACAGCCATTCTGGAGAACAATTTGGAGCTATGCTCAAAAAGTTATCAAACTGTGCATACCCTTTGACCCAGCAGCATTTCTATTGGGCTTATATCCCAAAGAAATCATAAAGGAAGGAAAAGGCCCCACATGTGCAAGAATGTTTGTGGCAGCCCTTTTTGTAGTGGCTAGAAACTGGAAATTGAATAGATGCCCTTCAATTGGAGAATGGCTGAATAAATTATGGTATATGAATGTTATGGAATATTATTGTTCTGTAAGAAATGACCAGCAAGATGATTTCAGAGAGGCCTGGAGAGACTTACATGAACTGATGCTGAGTGAAATGAGCAGAACCAGGAGATCATTATACACGGCAACAACAGTACTATATGACGATCAATTCTGATGGACATGGCTCTCTTCAACAATGAAATGTTTCAAACCACCTCCAATTGTTCACTGAAGAAAGCCATATACGCCCAGAGAGAGGGATGCGAAATGTGGACCACAACATAACATTCTCATACTCCTTGATTGATGTTTGCTTACATTGTGTTTCCTTTATCTGATATATCGTTTGTGTAGATAAGATTTTTCTTGCACACCAATGATAAGTTTGGAAATATGTATACATATATTCGATTTGCCAATATTTTAACATAATTAACATGTAGTGGATATCCTGCCATCTAGGGGAGGGGTGGGGAGTTGGGGGGAAAAATTTGTAACGGAAAGCTATGTAAGGGTTATTGAAGAATTACCCACACATATGTTATGCAAATAAAATAAAAATTTAAAAAAAAAAAAAGAAAAAAGAAATAAGGCCTTTCTCAGGAACACTGGTAAAAAAAAAATTTCCCAGCTTCCTATTTTCCTTTTAATCTTGCCTGCATTGGCTTTGTGCAGAAACTTTAAATTTAATGTAATTGAAATCTAGTTCTTTGGCCATAAATTCCTCCATTCTCCACAGATCTGATAAGTAGACTATGTCTTGCTGTACTAATTTGCTGATAGTATCACCCTTTATGTCTTGAGCTTATCTTGGTATAGGATGTTAGATGATGGGCATTGCCTAGTTTCTATCATATTATTTTCCAATTTTCCCAGCTTATTTTTTCCAAATAGTGAGTTGTTATCCAAGAGCCTGGACTCTTTGGGTTTATTAAATAATTCTGTACGTGTTGTTTTCCTTAACTACTAAAGTACATTTGTTGTTGATTGTTTTTTAAACATAGGGTGGGAAAAATTATTGGTTTTCATAGTATTGATTTTTAAAAGTATGTATATTTCTAGGACTATAATTGACATTTTGAAGTAATGAATTTTTAACACTTTAAGATTCCTAATTCTTTATAAAGTTATTAATTCCTTATACTCATTAGTTTTAATTGTCTTATGTTTACAGCAGCACCACCTCAAGTTATTGTGCCAGAGTCTAAGTTGTTACAACATATGAATCCCTCAAGTATGGTAAGATTCACAATTTAACATTTTGGTCAATTTTAGCTTGACTTCATTTTTTTTTTTTTTTAATTTATTTTTTTATCGAAGCTTTTTATTTTCAAAACACATGCAAGGATAATTTTTCACCATTGACCCTTGCAAAACATTTTGTTTCTGTATGTTAAACATGTTAACTTCATTCTTAATGGGATTTTTAATACATGGTGATGTAAATTAATATTAGTAAAAGAAAACAGTAAATCAAGAGAAAACCTTTTAAGGAATGGTTACAAATTATTATATTTTTTGGATTTAGCAATGGAAAAAAATTAATGTACAAAAGTAGAGTTTTAAATCTCTTTGGCAGAACATATAAAATCTTGAGTCTTTGTGGGAGGCAAGAACTGTTTTCAGAAATTGATTGTGTGTGTGTCTGTTGGGACAGCTAATCTAATTAAATTAATGCCAGAGAAAGCATGATGGAAATTCTTATTTTAAAGTTTTTATGTTATCCAAAAGAGAAGGAGAGGGGGGAGAGAGAGAGAGAGAGAGAGAGAGAGAGAGAGAGAGAGAGAGAGATAACTTTATAAGTATTTTAGCAAGCCCTCAAATTATTTTGGGGCTTTACAACTGCAGATATGGTTTTTTGGGGTTTTTTTTTCCCTTAAATATTTGGAATGAAATACTTTATACAAATTCTGCTTTCTAGCTCTCCTTGATTTCATCTATCAGTGTTTTCAGGCTACAGCTTTTTAGAAAAGGGTTAATGTTTAAGTGAGTGAATTGCTAGGAGGTTATTATAATAGCATGTGCATACTTTTACACACGTGCTTACATAAATGCCCTTTATGTGGTATGCTTTTGATTGTTGTTCCCCCACCTCCCATTTCAAATGTGAGCTCCTTGAGAATAAAGGGTGGGGTTTTGCCTTTCTTTGTATCTCCCATCTTAGCATGTCTGCTACTTCTAAGTGCTTAATATATGATTATTAATTTGATTTGTTAGTATATTATTGGCTAATGCCTAAAGAACCACTGCAAAGTTGATTAAGCTTAAATTTTTTTTAATGTGCTATTTCTTGCAACTCATAAGAAAAGGATTTTTTCCTAATATTTTCTGATTAAGATCTCAATTATAATATTTCTAATACTCATGATCTTTTCTTTAGTGTTTACAAAAAATTAATTTAGGATTTCTTGAGTTATAAATACTAACTACCATTCTCCTTGTCTACTACGCTGTTTTTGATAGCAACCAGATTGTTTTCTTGTTGTTCATAGTGCTAATTATCTGGAGTTTACCATGAGATTGTGCCATGTCCTCTTAGTCATTTACTTTTCACAATTCACAGCTTAGTTAAATTGAGCAAGACAATCTTTCTCAATTGTATATAATTTCCATTTCTTAACTTTTTTGTCTTCTCAGAGGTTTTAAGCTTTATGGATTATGAAGTCTGGTGAAGTTTGTGGACCTTTTTTCTGGGATACATATTCCTGAAACTGTTTATATTGAAATTTAGATGCTAGTTTTTTAAAATTTTGCTGACCCAAGGTGAGCTAGACCTCCTGTTCTAGCTCTTCTCTATCCAGAGTGGCACTATCCTTCATAATGAACAAGGTCCCGAGGGAGATCTGGCACCTGAACACCTACTTAACCTTTGTTCTTCCTTTTTTTCCTTTCCCTTTCTATCTTTTTGGTTATAAGTGTATGAACAGGTGTTGTAACTGTATCTAGGAAAAGGAACTTTGAGAGTGTCCAAAAATTTCAGCAAAAGTCTTTGTGACTATATCCTCCTCAAAAGAAACTTGTTTTTCCTCCAAAAATAATCTTTAAGAAAGCCATATGGACCCAGAGAGAGGGATATGAAATGTGGACCACAACATATCTTTTCCATGATCTCTATCGATGTTTGCATTGGGTTTCCTTTCTCAGATATTTTTTTGTTCATGTAGATACGATTGTTCTTGCACAGCAAGATAAGTATGGAAATATGTATACATATATTTGACTTGTCAAGTATTTTAATATAATTAACATGTAGTGGACTTCCTGACATCTGGGGAGGGGAGGGGACTGGGGGGAAAATTTGTAACGGAAAGCTTTGTAAGGATCAGTGTTGAGGAACTACCCATACATATGTTATGCAAATAAAAAGCTTAAAAAAAAAAAAAGGAAAAACAAAAGTAATCTTCAAGATAGATTTAATTCTGTCCATTTTTATCCCATTTTGAATTTCTTGTTTGGATTTGGTTTTTCTGTTTGGTTCAGTATTTACAACTGAACAACTGATTTTGTTTTTATATCTTCTTCCCCAGAGTGCTGCTGCTACTGCTGCTACCTTGGCACTGCCTGCTGGAGTTACTCCTGTTCAGCAGATTATAACTAATTCAGGTAATTCAGGTAATTCAAAATGATAGGTCTATTTGACATCTCAAAAATATTATCTCCTAGTCTTGATTAGGTGATTAATTAGATGATTGAGAGTAATTGTGAGCTTTAATGCCTATGTCACTATAACATTTCATTATTCCTCAATATAAATTCTGTTCATGAAAATAACAGAATGTATACAGTAATATTTAGTACTAAAATCTGAACACTTAATTTTTTATATCTTAATGTTTTACTTTTTTTTTTATATGGGTAAGCCACATTTGCAAATATGTAAATCATAGTTTACTGTTTAGTGTTATAGTGTTATTACCCTTGCTTAAATAGTGTAAAAGGAAAAAAAAAAAAAACTATGTTCATTTAATCAATGGCTGTCAGATAATTTATATAAATGTATATGTATAAAATTACACATGTGTATGTAGTTCTAAGCATTGGAATCCCCTATAAATTAAAAGTGTCTGTAACCTAGATTAACCTTGTTCTGTTTCACCTGGCACACAGGCAGTTAGATGGCACAGCAGATTAAATCCTGGAGCTGAAGTCAGGAAGATATGAGTTCCAAGTCATTAAATCTCTGCTTTCTTTCTCATCTGTAAAATGAGACCAATAATAGTATCTAATCCTCAGGGGTGTTGTAAGGAACAAATGAGATAATATTTGTTAAGTACTTTGCATATCTCAAAGTGCTAAATAAAGATTAGCTATTGTTATCATTATATTGCATGTTATTATACATGGTAAATTCTTATTACTTGTTAACTGATTTTATAGTGTTTAAGAAACAAAATATGTTCTTTTACCAAGATAAGGCAAAGTACAAAGTATAAATAAGGTTTTTGATCTGGTCAAGCAAAATAATAGTGTTTAATATTTGGAGGTATACCCTTGGAGATGTTATCTTCAGCTTTAAGGAATAAGCACTGTTAATTTAGAATGCAACAGGCAACTTGGTAAAACTATGAAATGCAGAGCAGCTGCCAAATCTGCTCTGCTCAGAGGAGATTGCTTGTCCAGAATTCTTGACCAATGTACTTAGCAGTTTGCTAAAATAAATATAACCATTTGTGTGTGTGTGTACCTATGTACAATGCACAGGTTTATTTTTAAAGTTCTTAAGGTTTTCTCTTACAAGCATTTTCAATAGTCTTGTCACTTTGATTTTGCTATTAATTTACTTTATTTAGAAGGGCTCACAGATGTCAACCTTTTAGGTTACTATGTTTCCATTTTGAATGAATCATTTCTACTCAACACTCCAGAAATCTGAAAGATGTACATTCCAAAATAGTACAAGTAGGATCATAGGATTTTCAAGCATGGGCTCAAAAACCTAATCTTTTCAAATGTATAAAATAAAGACATAAAGGTTTATAAAGAAAACCAGTTACATTGAAATGCTATTATCAAAATACATATTTTATAGTTTACAGATTCTAAGATAAGAACCCCTGATTTAGATATGTCAGATGTCATTTAAACATCCTCACTTTTCAAATGAGGAAACTGAGGCTCAGAGGCGTTAAGTGAGAAATAGCAAAATTAGGATTTTAAAGTCCAGTTTCCTACTCATTTTGGATTCACTCTTAATTAACTACCTAGTAGACTTAAATTCTGTCAGCAGTTTGGATCCTCTAATCAAATCATACTTTTTTTTTTTTTAATTTTTTTTTATTAAAGCTTTTTATTTGTATAACATGTATGGGTAGTTCCCCAACATTGATCTTTACAAAGCTTTCCATTACAAATTTTACCCCCAGTCCCCTCCCCTCCCCTAGATGGCAGGAAGTCCACTACATGTTAATAATGTTGAAATGCTTGAGAAGTTATGCAAGAAAAATCCTATCTACAAGAAAAAAAAAGAAAGAATCAGAAAGGCAACACAATGCAAGCAAATGTCAATAGAGATCATGAAAATGTTACGTTGTGGTCCATATTTCATTTCCCTCTCTCTGGGTGTATATGGTTTTCTTCAGTGAACAATTGGAACTGGTTTGAGACAATTCTTTGTTGCAGAGCGCCATGTCCATCAGAATTGATCATCATGTAATACTGTTGTTGCTGTGTATGATGATCTCCTGATTCTGCTCGTTTCACTCATCAGTTCATGCAAGTCTCTCCAGGCCTCTCTGAAATCGTCCTGCTGGTCGTTTCTTACAGAGCAATAATATTCCATAACATTCATATACCATAATTTATTCAGCCACTCTCCAATTGATGGGCATCCCTTCAGTTTCCAGTTTCTAGCCACTACAAAAAGGGCTGCCACAAACATTCTTGCACATGTGGGGCCCTTTCTCTCCTCTAAGATCTCTTTGGGATATAGGCACAGTAGAAACACTGTTGGGTCAAAGGGTATGCACAGTTTGACAACTTTTTGAGCATAACTCTAAATTGCTCTCCAGAATGGTTGGATCCGTTCACAGTTCCACCAACAATGTCAAATCATACTCTTAATAGAACCTCTTGGAGGGCAGCAAAAAGATGAGAACAACAGAAAGTGCCATATTTAAAGCAGTATTTTTACTAGAATTTACACAGAAAGAGGAGAAGAAATGAAAGAAAGGAATGTAGAAGAGTATTTTAAGTATAGATGATAATTTTTAGGCATATTGTCAGCTAACCTATTTTGAGAGTTTTTCAGTGATTGTGATATTCTATAGAAATCGTTGCTTAAAAGGTAATTTGAATGACTTTTTGTTGTTGTTATAGGCCAAATTCTACAGGTTGTCAGAACTGCCAGTGGTGCCCAGTATATCCTTCAACCACAACAGTCAGTGGTTTTGCAACAACAGGTTATACCACAGATGCAGCCTGGGGGAGTACAAGCTCCTGTTATACAACAGGTAAAAGAATCTTTAGTGATAAGAAATGCTATATATGTATGTATGTATGTATGTATGTATCACCTACAAGTGGTGTTAATTCTCGCTGTTATTGATACAGGCCAGAGTGTCTTTAAATGCTATCAGAGGCCTTGCTTGGGTGAAACCTAGGGGGTTGAGAGATGGAACTTGTTTGTCAGGTATCTAGAAATCCTTTGCCATGAACTGTGTAGTATGTCTTCATCAAAGGTGTTAAATGGTAGGGTGTTGGGATCCTTCATAGTAGAAAGGAAACAGCCTCATGACTTTTCTTTTTTGTTTTTCAAACTAAGGTTTTCAGCTGCTGAAGAAAAAGACTATTCATAAATAAAACTAATACTTCTAATTTGACATTTTGAAATTTTTTCTATGTATTTAAAGTTTTGAGATTCAGAAACTTTTAATATTTAATTCAAGTAAATCTTAAACTTTATTCAGGGAATTGCGTTAGCTGTGCATACAAAAATGAAGAAGGTTGGAGAGAACAAATGTATATAAATACTTACAATACAATTTAAAATAGACAACTATTGGAAAATATCAAGAGTCTGTACATTTCATAGAAAGGAAGAAACTAATTGAGGAAATCTTGGGAAAATTTCAGAGAGTAGTACCTGAGTTGGTCCTTAAATATAGAGGAAGATTTCACACGATATGAAAGTTAAGGGGAGACTGGTATAGATATCTGAACAAATGCACATAAGAGTGAGAGGGCAGGCCAGAATTGAAAATAATCCAGTTTGAGTAGCATTTGAGCTAAGCTGGAATGTACGGAGACCTGTATTATTAGGAAAAGAACTTTATATAAAGCCTAGATGAACTTATTTCTATAGACAGCCTTCAAGCCCATGCTCTTAAACCTGTATTTTATGGCCAGATGCCCAGGTATTGTGGGAAATTGGATCTAGCAGATATCTTGAGCACTCTTATCCATAGTTGCTTTTTCTTTTGTGTATACACACACATGTATTTTTCATTGATTAATGGAGGGGAAACTACCTCACAAAGCAAATGTTTTCCCATTTTCTCCATTGATCAGTTGCTTATAGAAATAGAAAAATGCTGAAATGAAAAGGGGATTGTTAATATGAAAAATGACCAGGAGGGGAAAGATAGTGGCACCAAAGAGCCAGGCAGGAAGCTATTTCATAGTTAAGGTGAGAATAATGAGTACCTACACTAAGCTGAAGAAGTAGAAAGGAGCCAGGTAGATAAGAGCAGAACGGTTCTTGAGGTATTAAGTAGTTGATAGATTTGGCAGATGAGTCAGAAATCTAAAGAGTCAAGGATAACTTCAAGGTTTCATGCCTTGTGACTGGAAAAATTGTAGTATGATTTAAAAAAAAAGTATTAGTGTCAGTCATGAAGACATTCTCTAGCAGATCTTGTCCTGTGCTGTGTAATATTTTTATCAGTAATGTGAATGAAAATATGAAATGGCATGTTTCTTCAAATTTGCAGATTTATAAAGCTGAGGTTAGTTAAAACACTGATTATAATAAAAAAAATTTACAGGATAGAATAATGTGACAAATTTAATATAATGGAAAATAATTAAGAATTATTGTAAAGTCTTTAACATGTTAAAAAAAAAAAAGTATTCAAATATAGGACAAGAAGGGCAGCTAAATAGTGTGTGAATAGAGTGCCAGGCTTAAAGCCAAGGAAGCATCATCTTGCTGAGTTCAGACCTAGTTGAATGTCTCTGAGCAAATCACTTCATTCTGTTTGCTTTGGGTTTCTTCATCAAAATAATTTGGAGAAGGAAATGGCAAACTACCCTGATACCTCTGCAAAAGCCCCAAATGGGATCAGGAAGAGTTGGACATGACTTAGAAGTACTCAACAACAACAACAAAGTGAGAAGCACGATTTAATTAAAGTATCACTACTATATCACAGTCTGTGCATATCTTGAATGTAAGTGTGACATTTTAGGAACCAAAAAGTGGTTGGAAATCAGAAAATCTACTGGCAGAGTAGTTGCTTAGGGTCAGCCCTGCCTCCATCTGAAGGTCTAGGCTGAATCTAGAATAGGGACTAAGCCCTACTCTGTAGTCTGCTACTTTGGTTCAATTCTGGAGGTCTTCCTGAGTGCCTGTGCCTTGCATACACACTATGAGGTCATTGATCTCATAGGGTCTCATTCCCTAGAGCAACCAAAATTAGAGTCATAAGTTTGCTTCAGGCCTGTCTCCTGGTTATTGCCTGAATTTCCTTGTTTGATCATCTACTGCAAGGTCTAGGGTTTTAAACTTTTTCCCTAAAAGTATGCACTGGCTGCAAACCCTGTTTCTAGGGTTTGGTGGCTTATTTTGAGGATCTCATTGGTATTTCTCTATGGTTTTGGTTGACCCTCTTTTTATTTTAGCACTCTTTTTCATTAAGTGATGGCATTTGTTGTGCCCATATGAATCACCATTGTGAATCTAAGTCAATCACATTCATCAAGTATAGAGTTTTCTCATGCTTTCTTGATGCTTTTCTTCTAAATTCATGTCCTGGGTGGATAGCAGATTTTACTCTATTGTAATGGGGATAGAGCTTGACAAATCTGGGGCAGAAGATAAGTTTAACTTAAAAGTAAGTGTTAGGTCAAAGCTAGGCAAGTATATAAATCTTGTAAATAAAAAAAGTAAAGAGGAGAAAAAAGAATAGTCGTGGAAAATATCTGCTTGGAACTAGGAAGAACAACCACTAAAGAAAAATGAGGACAGTTTAAATTGTTAAACTTGAGGTAATAAGACAGTGGGAGTTTGTTTAGGGTAAAGATAATAGCATATTTGTGAAAAACTGGGTAAAAAAGCTTTAAGAAGTAGAGATTAAAAAGGAAAGTAAATGGAAATGATAGTTGTCACAAGCTTCCAAAGAAGACCAGAATATTAAAACATGAGTGCAAATGGCTACATTTTCTTTTTCAAGTAAGATGACAACATATTTAAAATATAACAATATTTTTCTTCCTAAATCTACCCTCTTCCTAGTTTGCCTTTTTAATTGAATGGGATGCTATTATTTCAGTCATCTGGGAGTTACTCTGAACCTTTTTACTTTGCATGTCAAGTCAGTTGTCAAGTCCTGTCAGTTCCATATTTTGTTTCCTTTTAGTCAAACCACAACCATTATTGTCCTATTGCTGAAATAACTTCTTTCTGAATCTTCCCTGAATCCATTTTCTTCCCTTTTAATCCAGTTTCCACATTGCTGGCAAATAGATATTCCTCAAATTCAGGTCCTACCTTGTCCCTTCTATGTTCAAAAAAACCTTAATGGCTTCTCTTACTGCCTAAACACAATATAATATAAATCTCTTTTTGGCATTTCTAGTTTTTAAAACTCTTGATAATCTGGCTGCAGCCTGTCTTTGCCACATTTCTTTCCCTTTTGCATTCTATTTAAACTCCAGTAAAACCAGTCTGCTTACTGTTACTGAAATAAAACTACATTTTCTCCTTCCATGCATTGTATTAGTTGTGCTTATGTCTGGAATGCTTTCCTTTTACCTCTTAGTAGTAATCCATGGCTCCCTTCAAAGCTCAACTGAAGTTATGCCTCCTTCAAGGGACTTTATCCTAGTTGTTAGTGTTCTTTCTGCCAAATCACTGTAGTTATTTTGTATCTATTCAGTTTATCTATAAAAGTATAAATAGTTAATGGACTGGAGAGTAGAATGAGAGGATAGGTCAGAAACATAGGGAGGGCAATAAGGGAATTTTTCATAAGTGTTCTTATCTTTTTACTGGGATAGAAAGAGGTGAGGCAAGGGGACATAGTGAAAATAGGTTTGAGTCATGGGAATGTGAAGAAATTCTGTTTAGTGATGAGGAACCAGTTGAAGTTAGTGTAAGTTTGTTGTGGACCCAGTTATGAATGAAATAAGTGCAAATGAGATTTTAATATTCCATTTCCTTATGTGTCAGGTTTTGGCTCCTATCCCTGGAGGGATACCACCACCAACGGGTGTCATCATACAACCTCAGCAGATCTTATTTACAGGAAATAAGACACAAGTCATCCCTACCACAGTGGCAGCTCCCACTGCAGCACAAGCACAGATCACTCCATCTGGTCAGCAGCAACCACAACAGCAGACTGCCCAACAACAAGCTCCTTTGGTGCTACAAGTAGATGGAGCTGGGGACACTTCATCTGAAGAAGATGAAGATGAAGAGGAAGATTATGATGATGAAGAAGAAGATGATAAAGAGAAAGATGGAGGAGAAGATGGACAAGTTGAAGAGGTAAGACTGTGGAGAGTTTTATATTTTTCATACAGCCTATGTATAACTCCTATTTGGAAGGTCAGTGTTTAAGTGATGATTATTTAGGGAGCAACTTTTAGAATAACATTCTTCATAGATTTTTGGGATTGAGATTGAGTTAGCTAAAATAAAAACATTTAATATATTCTTTCTCTTAAAGGTTTGATTGCTATTTAGATTTGTCCAGTGATTAAAAGGTGTATAGTGATAAGATTTCTGGCAATTAAATCATATTACTTATGTCTGCAGGTGTAGTTAAAATACTTGAATTCATAGAATAGATTTAAATATTCAAGTTCTTGACTAGGTTACTGCCAATAAATAAGAACATTCAAAATATCTTTCATGTAAAGAATTGTCCAAATTTCCTGAATTGCTGCTTTTGGCAGTTAGTCAGATAATGAATTGTTCTACCATTATACTCATATGTATACTTTCAGAGAACTTCAGTTTGCTGAATATCAGTAGGGTTTAATGTTAGTAATAATGATTGATGATAAATTAACATAAAATTGTCTTTTCTAGGAACCCCTCAATAGTGAAGATGATGTGAGTGATGAAGAAGGACAGGAATTATTTGATACAGAGAATGTTGTTGTGTGCCAATATGATAAGGTAATGAGTTTAACAAATTATAAGAGGTTGTTTGTAATTTCTCATCTGGTTTCTTTCTATTGCTAATACATATTTGATTTTAAGAGAATAAAAGTAAAAAGACCTATTAAATGGATATTGCAATAGTATAAGCAGATAGTAATAAGGAGTCCTTTTTATGGTGAGGTGGCACTTAGGATAAGAGGGAATATTGAGGGAAATGTAGTAGAAGTGGGATTTTAAGACTGTGTTAAATGGATAGAAGAGAAAAACGAGAGAGGAAAATCTCAGGTAATGGGAGATTGATAGTGTTTGATATAGACCAAAATAATAGCATGTTGAAGAAGAAAGGATTAGGGATAGTTTGAGTATATTTGTAGGCAATTGAGAAGAGATTAATAGAGGAAAAAGAAATGCAAAGATAAACGAAAAAGATGACAGTGGGAATAAGGTCTTGAAGGATGTTGAAAGGAAAGGGATTCAGGACAGCAGGTAGGTGATCATCAGCCTGATTGAGGAGTATTACCCCCAAGGAATCCATGTGTGCTGGATTTAGAGTAGAAAAGTTCTAAATTCAGTTGTCACCTTTGACACTTAATAGTGTGACCCACAGGTTTGTAATTTACCTTGCCTGCCAGTCTTTGCCTATCCATAAAATGGAAATACTACCACAGTACCTTTCTTGTAGAGCTGTAATGAATCTCACATGAAAAATTTAGTTTAAAATACTTGGCAGACATAGCTGACAGCTCTGTGATGAGTAAGAAGGGAGATGATGATGAGTATTGGAACTGAGGAATTGTGAGGACTATGGTAGACAAGTTGAAGAGAAGTGTGAAACCGTCCCCATCTTAGTTCTTTTCAGTTCAAAGAACATGTATTCTGCATTTCAGAATAAAAAACAAATTTGAAATTAGCTGCAGGTTTGAAAAAAGTATTGTCAGCTTGTGATGTAATAAAGAATTGAATTAGAACATAGAAGATATAGATAGGTTTGAATTCCAGGTCTGCTGCTTACTCTACCTATCCCTTACACTTTCTGACTCTTGCTTTCCTCACACCTAAAATAAGGAGAGTGAATCACTTCTCATTTGAAATCCTTTGACTGTCATATTATTTATTATCTGTTTCAGAAATCGGAAATATTTCTTATTACTATTTGAGAAAATAGTGAATGAATTGTATGAATTATATTTAATTTATATTTATATTTATAATTGTATGAATTATATTTTTGATGTTCATACATTATATAAGCAGTTTAAAAGTATTTTTATTATTATTCTTACTAATATAAATATAATGCTGATCTTATATGCAATTTTAAAAAAGACTTTCTTCACATCATTTGTAATTGATGTCAGACATTTGGTTTGTTAGGATATGAATTGGGGTCTGCTTTATGTGTAATAATTTATGTGTGGGGCAATCATTTCAATATGTTTTGCTTTGCTTTGTTAATTAGAATTCTTTCACAAGTGTCTATTATTATACTTGGGTGTGTGTGTGTGTGTGTGTGTGTGTGTGTACACACATGTGAATGTGCCTTCTCTTTGTCTTTTCCACTAATTTTTCCACCAGAGGGCACCCAAAAGTAGATGAAAGACCAAGCTCATATACCAATGTACTTAGTATCATTTATGTCCCAGCTATGAATTAGACTGCTAAAGTCAAAATTCTCTAATTTTTAGGTAATATGACAGACATAGCAGAATTTTTACATTGTTTTAAGTTAATTAAGATGCTTTCGCAAGTATTGTACTATGCCTGCCAATATGTATATATACATAAATGCATATATACCTACAGATGGACTAGAAACTGACAGAGGAAGGTTTTGTGTTTTTTTTGTTTTTTTTTTTTTTTTTGTTTTGTTTTTGTTTTTTTTTTTTTTTTTGAGAAGATATAAGTCTATTTGAGGGATTGTTATGTAGAAGAGAAATTAGGTTGTCTGAAGATCAAGGGCAGAATTCTAGACCCACTGAGTAGAAATGTCTAAGAGTTTGATTTCTCACAAGAACATTTCTTTTTCTTTCTTTTTTTTTTCTTTTCTTTTTTTATTTGCAAAACATATGTATGGGTAATTTTTCAACATTAATCCTTACATAGCTTTCTGTTAGATTTTCCCCCCTACTCCTCACTCGTCCCCTAGATGGCAGGATGTCCACTTCATGTTAATTAGAACATTTTTTTTTCAAAAAGAAAAGAAACAACCTTCAACAGTGCCATGTTGGAAAGCAATATTTTACAATTCTGCTGTAATTCTGAATTGGATTCAGGGGAAAAGAATTTTTTAGTTTTGAAAATGGTGTCCTATTAAAATGAGTCAGCCAGTTAAGGGTATTGTTTGGTGTCCTCAAGATATGTTGTTTTAAAGTAGTATGACAGTAATGGGAATGAAATTAATAAAGGACATATTGAAAGAAAAATGGACAAATCTTTGAGATTATGGGCAGGTAGGTGACATTTTTGAGGGACAGAAAAGTAAGTGACTTAGGAGGAAATCATAGGATTTAGAATTGGGAGAAAGTATTTCAGCATAATTGATTTTTTGGGTAATCTCCTAAATTTTATTTTGTTTATTTTTAAGGCATTTTGAGAAAGGCAGAGAGGAGAGTCCAGAAGTTTCACTAAGCTGGCAAAGAGTTAGTGACATGCAAAATAACTTGCTTTATAAGAAGAGTCCTAAATTGGAGTCTGAGGACCTATTTAATAGATTCGTGCCTGAGGATTAATCGTTTGACCTTTTTGAGCCTCTTGTTTCCATTTTAAATGAGGATTCCTGTGCTGTACAGAGAAGAAATTGTGTTATAAACTAGAATTAGAAGTGACTTGTTTTCACCAGCCCTGAAGTCAGGAGTTCCTGAGTTGAAATCTGGTCTAAGATACTTAACATTCCCTAGCTGTGTGACCTTGAGCAAGTCACTTAACCTCAATTGCCTCAGCAAAAAGCAAAAAAAAAAAAAAAAGTGACTTGTTTTTATAAGTTAAGCATAGTGACAAGGGACCAGAGTAGCATAAATAAAGGAGATTTTTAAAAAAAATTGTTTAAATTTTTACTTCCTAATCCATGAAAATTTTAATAAAAAGTATTTAGAATGAATTGGAAGTTAATTTGTAGGTAGCTGTAATTTTCAGGGAGTTGAAGACTGCCTAATAGATAGAAACCTTATTCTGTATTCAGGTGAGAGATAGATAAACCACCCCATTCTCTATTTTCCATTTCTATGTGCAAGATCATTGTGGGAAAGCATTTGCAGGACTGAGATATAAGTTGGTAGATAATTTTATGTAATTGACTTTTTTAGAAACTTACTGTTTTTTGTTTTTGCACCACACTACTTTTTAACTACCTCTTTTCATTTCTCTTATGTTTAGTAGATTTGTACCTGGTGCTTAATCGCTTGATCTCTCTTGAGTTTCAATTTCCTTTTTTTAAAATGGGGATTATAGTACCTCTCAGGATTGTTGCAAAGAAAACATGTTTTGAACTTTAAAGTAATGAAATATTTTGTGTATTTATTATGGCTCCTAGGTTAAGAATAGTGAGGAACACATTTAGCATCGTGAAGATCTTATTAGTTTTATTTTTAAAATTTACACTTCATACTTCATTAAAATTCTTATAGAAAATAGTCAAAGTCAGTTTTACATTTGCTTTTATTTTTGTTCTTATGCTCTGGTAATAATCATAGTTGGAAAGCTCTTACCCTATTGAATCCTTTCTTTAAAAAAAAAAAAAAGTTTTTAAGCAGAAACAACTGGACATAGTGTGATCCTTCCTGCCTTATACCCTCCCACCTCCACGTACCACACAAGAGGTTCTAGCTTATTCGTTATAATTTATCATGATTTATTTGCTCTTTAAATGGCATTATGATACCTTATTTTTTAATTAAAAAATTTTTTTTTCCATACTCTTATTTTCATCTTACATTTTTTGTTTATTTAGATCCACAGAAGTAAAAACAAGTGGAAGTTTCACCTCAAAGATGGCATTATGAATCTTAATGGAAGAGATTATGTATTTTCCAAAGCCATTGGAGATGCTGAATGGTGAAGAATTGCCTTTTTAAAAAAAATAAACAAAAACAACAACAACAAAAAAGGATTATTAAAGCTGGACTGGTTGAAAATTTAGGACATACACTTCAACCAAAATTACTTCTGCATGTCAGAAAAGTATGATAGAAAAAAAGCTACTGGAACAAAGATTGACCATGACAACGTAGACACTACTTCAGACTGGCAAACCATGGAACTGTAGCACCTGGCGTTGTTGGGAGCTGAGTTTTTGTTAGGAATACCATAATTATCACTTCAACATACAGGTACCTACAGCCAGTAATTAGCATGTAAGGCTTTGTTGCCATCTTTCTCCCTCTAACTTGTTAAATCAGAAAATATTTCTTGGAACAAATTGAAGGAACTCTTCCCTTTTGATAGACTGATCTGGAACTTCTTGTGTGTAGTCATATAGACTAAATTTGTGTGGGGGCTTTTTACAAAAGGGAAAGAATTATGGTATTGAATTAAAATTCTCTTATATAAGGAAAAGATTTAAAATTCTATTTGATAGGTCTTAAGTAATTTTACTTGCCATTATCCCTCAGTGATATTCCTTCTATATCCCTACCCTTCCTTTTCTCAGCATCTGTTTAATAGAGAAAAAAATATAATCAGTGATAATATTCATAGGGTCATAGACTTAGCATTGGAAAGGCCCTCCGAGGCATCTTACCAGAACTTTGTTTATAGATGCTGGAATTTGAACCCAGCTGGGTTCTTTGCTGGATTTGGACTCATTATTATACCATATTGCTTTCCAGTTAAATTCACTTTTGGAGGCCACATCTTTATTTGACCTAAAACTTTATATATCATCTTAAAAATTAAGTTTTTAAAATCTATTCAGTATAATTAAAAGACTTTTTACAGGAGTTGAGAGGAAATAACAGTGGTAAGTTTAATCTCCTTAAGGAGGGCCTGTCCCCCTTTCCTCATCCTTTTTCCCCTTTTAAAGCCAAATTGGCTCCTCAGGAATAGTTTTATTTCAAAGGGTACCATCTGATAGAAGTTGAATATACATGTGCAAATACATTGATTTATTCCTATAATTAGGCTGAAATTTGCCTTGGTGAGCTTAATCTCCAAGCTTTTAGATATCCAGTGCATTTATTATAGTTGAAGGTGAGGACACTGATTTTATTAAACACCTTAGTTACTATGAACAAGTTTCTTGGGCTTATTGGGAAGGAATAGCAAAACTTGATAACAAAAATCTAATTGTCAGTGAGTGTTTTTGAAGTGACTTTTAGGTAAAACCTTTTTTGCTTATGTGTAAATGTCTTTGTTTACATGGTATCCCTACTTTTAAAACCAAGTTGATGGGCAATGTAAGCAGCTACTACAGTTTGTTCAGCTGGTAGAAAGACAGTGGTTTGGGGCTAGATAGCAGTCACATTTCAGTGTCCTACCAGAGATTCTACAACTTTGTAGCAATGTAATGTTTACTTATGTCAGCTATTTGGGAGAGGATCAAGTATTATCATTAGCAAACTAAAATGACATTTTCGTGGACATTGTTCCTTATGGATACTTAAAAATTTGTCCTGGTTTTGGTTGATAAAATTCCAAGTGTATTTAACCTCCTGTATATTTATTAACTGCTTTTCTTTTACCTCTCCCATCTTAGTCTTCCTTTTACTTGCCTCTCAATATGTTTGCAGTAGTAGCTTATATGAAAACCTTAAAGTACATTGTAAGGAAGAAAACTATGATGAGCCATTACATGGGTTTTTAAACACCACTTAGATCTCTAAAATTGTCCACTCACCAGAGAGCCTAATCAAATTACTGCCCCTCTTTGTCCTTGCTTATATGTTGTAAACCTCATTATAGAGTTGGTTTCCGGTCACAATAATAATAAGTGCTGTTTTGATGTAAAGATTTTGAGTATTTTTATTTTTATTTGTCTTAATTAATTTAGGATATAATCGAAGTCTTTTTTAGAAAAAAAATTTGTTTTTAATTACCACTATGCTAAAAGCACATGCAATTTTTTTGGAGGTCATTTATATGCTGGGGTAGGGTGGGGGAATCAGACTAGTTATTACCCCTTTTTTTTTTTTTTGAATTGTCAGGTAGTAAAGCTGCCAAATAGGTTTGTTTACCCAAAAAAGGAATCAATCATCTACCTGAAAAAGTTTAGCAATGCTGCACACAATTGAACAAATGAAACCTTTTAGCTTACTTAGCAGTTTTACTACTAGAACCCATGTTACAATATACTAAATTCTCTTTTGTGTCTTGGGGTCCTCTGTAGTAGACATATTTTTTTTGTTCATATTAGCAGCATTATAAACTGACCTGTCACTATACTACATTTTGTGATATAAATAACCGCTGCTTTCAAAGTAATTTTTCAGTTATTTTGAAGCAGGTTAATAACCATTTGTATTTGCACCTGTGTCTTACGAATTAATTATGGCATGCTTGGCAAATGAGGGATTTTTTTTTTTAATTACCTGTGAAGTTTTTTGAAAGCCAGTCAAACAAAATGACTTACCAAATTGTGCTCTTACATATTGCTACTTCAAGTGTTCCTTTTAAATCAAACTTTTCAATTTTATTTTGTAGCAATTTGCTGTAAGAATGTAGCTTGCTTACCTTTTATTGTACTTGAATTTTAATCATGGTTTTAAACATTGTAATTGAACAGACCATTTCATTAGGTTCCATAAAATTTGTCATTCCTTTGAAGAGGACAAGGAATTCCCACATTGAGTTTTAAAATTAATATAACTTGTTTATTTGAAGTAGAAGAAATAGTTCAGTATTAATATTACGGAGATGAGAGGTTTCAAAAGAGTTAAGTTTAGATTTGCACAGATGGTAACAGCACCTTTTAACTTGAAAAAATGGGGAAATATCTTTAACATTAATCATCAGCTCTAATGGACATTTGCATAGCAACTGGATAAAGTGTAGAAATTTGTGCCTTTCAGTATACAGATTCTTGATTGGTGGTCATTTGAATAAGCCAGGCCGCTTGAATTCCTGAGAGCAAGTTTAATTTTTGCGGAGTTCCAAATGTATATTAAAAAACTCTTAATGTGCAATTAATTTCTAAAATCAAATAAGTAAAATGTCTGCTATTGAGGGGAATAGACATAAGGAACTTTATATTGGACTGTTATATTTTTAATGTTCAATTTTTGTTATTGCTAAGTAATTAAATTTCATCCTAATGTTACATACATGTTGTCCCTTGCATTGAAATCATAGGCCGACATTGACATAGTCCTCTGAGTAATACATCATGATTTCAAAAGTACATGATAATTTTACAGTGTGTTTTTTGAGAAGCATAGTTCTAATATACAATGTTCTTAGAAAACAATATGAAAACATGATGTATACATGTTTTCCTTTGCTAGAGTATAAAATGAAAAATCAAGGTTTGAGCTTTTTCTTTTTTTCTTTTTCTTTTTTTTTTTTTTCTTTTTTGGAAGGGGGTGGTTTGAGGGATATGGATTCCCCTCTTGAAAGTATTTCATGAATACCCAATAGCAATAATGTCACCATAAACTACTTCCATAGGGGGAATATTTGTAATCCCACTACAGTCAAGTAGATTCCCATAAGAGTTCCCTCTAAAAAATTAGTAAATTTCTTCCATTTGAAAAATGTTCCTTTATTTGTAGATTGATTTCTTGCTGATTTTTTTGTTGTTGTTTAAAAAGTTGTTGTGCAATGTTAATAGTTATTTGACACTTTTCATCAGCATTTTAATTTTTTTTTTCTCAGAAGCCCCTTATAGCCTCTAATATTTTTCAGATTTCCAAATTCAACGGTTAAATATAGGATTCACACACATGCACACATAAAATTTTGATTCTTATACCATTATGCTGGGAAAGTGATATTTAAATTTACATTCATTTTTATGTAATTTTGTTCTCATTTACTTTTGGTCATTTGCTGTGACTTTTAAAAAATAATTTTGGCTTATACTTATTATGAAAAACAAGGAACTTTTTATGGGAGAAACTATTTTGGGTTATTTACACCTATAATCCAATGTGTATCAAGGTGTACCAATAGACTACAATATTTTTTTGGTAGGGGGAGGGACTCATACTCTTTTTTTGCTGTTCTGAGCTATAATTGTCAACTGCTGTTGTACATACTATTATGTGTACGGGGGTAAATATATTTATTATGTTTGTAAAAGTCATTCTGTACAATTACAGATCAAGGTTGCTCTTCTGTGATATACAGGATATTATGTTTCAAAGGCCATGCTTGGAATACAATTAGAGAACTTAGTATTTTGATGTACTAAGACCTATTTTAAGTTTAATATTTTGCCTTTGCAAAAACTTTAATTAAAGATGTTATTTAAAAAAAAAACTAGCTTTTTTATTTTACTTAATAATAAATTTTTATTTTCACACAAAAGTTACTACATGAAGTTATATCCTTTGGCAAATTACGGAAATGCTTCTGAATGATGGTAATTGCAGTGAGCTAGCTGATCCATTGTGGGAAAATATAAAACCTGATTTAGTTAGTGAGAGAACACTAATCTGAATAAGTAAGAAGTCCATATTTATAAATATTAGATAATTTTTAAGTGTCTTCAAGTACATGTGAATAATACTGAGCTCTAAAAATAAAACCTTATTTAGTGAATAGGGTTTAGAATCAAGATTTAGAACTGAAAGAGGGCGCTGGGAAGGAATCTAGTACATTCCTTTTTTTTTATAGATGAATAGATTGAGTTCTGAAGAGGGAAAATGACCTTGCCCAATGTTTCACAGACACAGACATTGGCAGAACTGGGATTTGAAATAAGGTAGGGGTTTAAAAAAAATTTTTTTTATTGATATATTTTCATCCCTACATTTCCCATTGTATCCTTTCCTTACCCCTTCTAACAAGCCACTTTTTAATTTAAAAAAGAAGGGGAAAAAGAATTCTTAGGGTCCAACTAACATCTCAGATAAATCTGATGTTATGATATGTGGTATTCTGTCTCAGTATACCCCCATTTCAGCAAAGGAACCAGGGGATTGGAGGAATGAGGGGGTATCTGTGAAGACTCACATTTCCCTATTTCTGGATATTATTATTTCACAGCATTCAGTTTCAGTTTTGTTCTTTTTGTTTACATTGCTGTAGTCATTAAGCATGTTGCTGTCCTACTTCTTCCTGACTCCCAGTATTGTGCTGAAATGCCTTATATTTTAAAGTACTTTCAAGGAAGTACTTGATTGTTTATATTTTTCTTTTTAGATGAGCTCTCTAAATTATTAATCCATTTTTTTAGCTTTTTATTTTCAAAACATGCATGGTTTTCAATATTCACCCCTAGAAAACAATGTGTTCCAAATTTTTTTCTGATATGTTAAACACATTTTTTTGAAAAATTTTACAGCTTTTTATTTACAGAACATATGAGAGATTTTTCTACATTGACCTTTGCAAAAAAATTTTTTGTTCCAAATTTTTCCCCTCCTTCCCCTCACCCTCACCCCTAGATGACAGGTAGTCTAATACATGTTAAATATGTTAAATTATATGACAAATCCAATATATGTGTATATATATCTATACAGTTATCTTGCACAAGATAAACACATTTCTACAATTATCATGCTGCACAAGGAAAATCAGATCAAAAAGGAAAAAGAGAAAAAACAAAATGTAAACAAACAGCAAAAAGAAAAAGAAAATACTATATTGTGATCCACCCTCAATCCCCACTGTCCTCTTTCTGAGTGCAAATGGCTCTCTCCACAAGACTATTGGGACTGGTCTGAAATACCTCACTGTTGAAAAGAGCCACCACCAGAATTGATCATCAACATCTTGTTGCTGTGTACCTATGTTCTCTTGTTCTACTCATTTCACTTAGTAATTCATGTAAGTCTCTCCAGACCTCTCTAAAATTATCCTGCTGATCATTTCTTACAGAACAATAATATTCCATGACATTCATATATACCATAACTTATTCAACCATTCTCCAACTGATGGGCATCACTCGGTTTGCAGTTCTTAGCCACTGTGAAAAGGACTGCTACAAACATTTTTGCACATGTGGGTTCTTTTCTCTTTTTTAGATCATTTACATTTAAAAGAAAAATTGTTTCCTTAAAATTTCTTTACCTTTTTAAATTTGTTTATCCCCATTATATTAAATACAGATTAAAAACTTGGAGCTTTACTGTGAATTTTTTGTTACTTGGATCAGTATCACTACTCTCTCTTAGCCCTGTTACTTGGCAAAGCTTTTGTCTTTCACACCCTTAGATAGTGGTTCAAAATGCTAGTAATTCATTTCTTCAAATAGAGTTTTAATCACATAATACTTAACATACTCCTTCTCCTTCCCCACCCACCCAAATAACTGTCTTGCACTGAAAAAAGGCTTAAAAAACTAGAATAGAATCAAAGGGCATGGTAAATTAGAGTTAGTCTCAAGGTACATAATCTAATAAGATTGAGAGCAAGAAGAGTTGGGTTTTTTGTTTGTTTGTTTGTTTTGCAGAAAGTGAATTTTACCTTAGACTTGAAGAAAAGTGGAAGGTGGAGATGAGGGAAGAATTCTAGGCATGCAGGAAGTCAGTAAAAATTACTGGAGTCCAGGAGTACCGTGTTGAAAGAACAAGGAGGTAAGTGTCATTAGATCACAGTATGTGAGTGAAGTGTAAGAAGACTAGAATGGTAGGAAAGGCAAGCTTATGAAGAGCTTTAAAAGCCAAAAAGGATTTTGCATTTGATCCTGAAGGTAATAAGCAAATTACTGTGGTTTATGGGAGGAGAGTAACGTTGTCAGATGATTTTAGAAAGATCATTTTAATAATTCAGTGAAAGATGGACTGGATTAAGAAGCAGGACAGGGAGATCAACCAGCAGGCTATTGTAATAGTTAAAACTTGAGATGGGGACCTCCCATGGGATGGTAGTGTCAGTGTCAGAGGGAATGAGATGTATATCAATGTTCTGAAGATTGAAACTATAGGACTTGGGAAGCGATTAGATACGGAGGAGTGGGAAGGAAGAGTTGAGGATAATGCCTAAATTTAAGGCTGAGTAAAGAAAGGTGCAGGTACCTTTGAAAGTCATTGGTAAGTTAGGAAGGGAGGGATAGGTGGGGGAGTATTTGGAAGGGCAGAGTATTGGATATAATGGAGTTTAAGATGTCTTATGAGATACCCTGTTCAAGTTTGAGATGCAAGATAAGGTAAGGAGGAAAGTTAGGGCTGTAAATTTATCTGAGAATGAGTCATTATCAGAGATGATGGTTGAAGCTACAGAAGCTTGTGAGATTGCTATGTGAAATAGTGTGGCGAGAAAGGTTTCCCAGGATAGATAGTCTTGAGGGAAACCTAGAAAAATATCCAGCAAAGGATACTGAGGAATAGTTGGGTAGAAGGAAAAGGAGAGCAGTGCATGAAAACCTAAAGAGAAGATAAGAGATCAAAGAGGATAAGAATTGAGAAAAGGTCCTTAGAATTGACAGATAAGATCATTGGCAATTTTAGTACTTTATAGAAATCAGTTTCAGTTGTTAGGAGCCGGATTTCATTTAAGAACAGAATGAGAAAAAAGAATGTAGAGGCACTGATTTTAGGATTCTCAAAAGTTTTGTCATGAAAGACAAAAGGAAAAACAAGACTATTGATCATAGGAAGGAATGAGTCAAGTGAAGATTTATGAGAACAGGGGAGAGAGATGGGTATATTTAATAAGTAGGGAAATATCTAGCAGATAAAGAGAAATTGAAGTGAGAGTGAGATCAATAGACAAGGGGATCTCCTATTAAAAACATTAGAGAGTATAGGAATTAATGGACTTTTCCTTAAAATAGTCGGTAGCATCTATTTAAAACCATCAGCTAGCATCATATGTAATGGTGATAAACTGGAACCATTCCCAATAAGATCAGGGGTGAAACAAGGTTGCCCACTATCACCATTACTATTCAATATTGTATTAGAAATGCTAGCCTTGACAATAAGACAAGAAAAAGAGATTAAAGGAATTAGAGTGGGTCGTGAGGAAACCAAATTATCACTCTTTGCAGATGATATGATGGTCTACTTAGAGAACCCTAGAGAATCAACTAAAAAACTATTAAAATCTACAACTTTAGCAAAGTTGCAGGATACAAAATAAATCCATATAAATCAGCGTTTTTAAAATAACTGTTGATAGTATAAAATATTTGGGAATATATCTGCCAAGGGAAAGTCAGGATCTATATGAGCAAAACTACAAAACACTCCACACAAATAAAGTCAGATCTAAACAATTGGAAAAACATCAAGTGCTCTTGGATAGGTCGAGCGAATATAATAAAGATGGCAATACTACCTAAACTAATCTATCTGTTTAGTGCTATACCAATCAAACTCCCAAGAGATTATTTAACTGAACTAGAAAAAATAACGACAAAATTCATCTGGAAAAACAAAAGGTCAAGAATTTCAAGGGAATTAATGAAAAAAAAGTGCAAATGAGGGTGGCCTAGCTGCACCAGATCTAAAACTATATTATAAAGCAGTGGTCACCAAAACCATTTGGTACTGGATAAGAAATAGAGTAGTGGATCAGTAGAATAGGTTAGGTTCACAGGACAAAATACTCAATGACAATAGTAATCTAGTGTTCGATAAACCCAAAGACCCCAGTTTTTGGGATAAAAACTCACTATTTGACAAAAATTGCTGGGATAATTGGAAACTAGTGTGGAAGAAATTAGTCATTGACCCACACCTAACACCATATACCAAGATAAGGTCAAAATGGATTCATGATCTATGCATAAAGAATATATTATGAACAAATTAGAACAATGTAGGATGGTTTACCTCTCAGACCTGTGGAGGGGAAAGGAATTTGTGACCAAAGAACTAGAGATCATCATTAATCACAAAATAGATAAGTTTGACTATATCAAGTTAAAAAGTTTTTGTACAAACAAAATGAATGCAGACAAGATTAGAAGGGTAGCAGTAAACTGGGAAAATATTTTTACATCCAAAGGTTCTGGTAAAGGCCTTATTTCTAAAATATATAGGGAATTGACTCAAATATATAAGAATTCAAGCCATTCTCCAATTGATAAATGGTCAAAAGATATGAATCAGATATGAATTTTCAGACGAAGAAATTGAAGCTATTTCTGGTCACATGAAAAGGTGCTCCAAGTCACTATTGATCAGAGAAATGCAAATTAAGACAACTCTGAGATACCACTACACACCTGTCAGATTGGCTAAAATGACAGGAAAAGACAATGGTGAATGTTGGAGGGGATGTGGGAAAACTGGGACACTGATACATTGTTGGTGGAACTGTGAATGGATCCAACCATTCTGGAGAGCAATTTGGAACTGTGCTCAAAAAGTTATCAAACTGTGCATACCCTTTGACCCAGCAGTGTTTCTACTGGGCCTGTATCCCAAAGAGATTTTAAAGGAGGGAAAGGGACCCACATGTGCAAAAATGTTTGTGGCAGCCCTTTTTGTAGTGGCAAGAAACTGGAAATTGAAAGGATGCCCATCAATTGGAGAATGGCTGAATAAATTATGGTATATGAATGTTATGGAATATTATTGTTCTGTAAGAAATGACCAACAGGAGGATTTCAGAGAGGATTGGAGAGACTTGCATGAACTGATGCTGAGTGAAATCAGCAGAACCAGGAGAACATTATACACAGCAACAAGACTATACGATGATCAATTTTGATGGACATGGTTCTCTTCAACAATGATGTGATTCAAACCAGTTCCTATTGTTCAGCGATGAAGATAGTCATATACATCCAGAGAGAGGCCTGTGTGAACTGAGTGTGAACCACAACACAGCATTTTAATGCTTTCTGTGAATATTTCCATGCATTTTGTTTTCCTTCTTAGGTTGTTTTTTCTTCTTCTTTCTAGATCTGATGTTTCTTATGCAGTAAGATAACTATAGATATGTATACATGTATTGTATTTGTCATATAATTTATCCTGTTTAGCATGTATAAGATTACCTGTCATCCAGGGGTGGGGGGTGGGGGGGAAAAGCTTGAGAAAAAAAAGTTTTTGCAAAGGTCAGTGTAGAAAAGTCACTCATATATGTTTTGTAAATAAAAAGCTTTATAAAAAAAATAGACAAGGGAATCTGCTTGAAAAAATAGGGTAGGATGGCCTCACTTGTGCAAGGAGAGGGTTTCTGTTTTTGCATTGAAAAGTGTTATCTTTTCATGTGAGCAGGAGTGGAGACAGACAGTAGAAGGCATCTGAGTGAGAGGAGTAGATGAGCAAAGGAGTAAATGGCCTCAGGTTTTTTTTTTAACAAATATGAGGAAGTTTCTTAGGTGAGAGGGAGAAGAAAGAGAACCATAGATGTTTGAGGAGAGATGAAAAGTTTTGGAAACATCACTACTTTGAGTGAAAATAGTGAATAAATCAATCAATAGGGAGTTGCCACATTGAGGGTCAAGTTAAGATTATGTAATCTCTAGGGGACCCAATTAGCGTCAGCAAAGTTTCATGATTTTCTTTAATTTTAATCAGCTTGTGAGTAGGAACAAGGGTAGCAGTTGGTGGAAATAATCAAGGATGAGGCTTGGCAAGACAAGATAGATAATGGGAAATGGAGGCAAAGAGATTATAGAGAAGGATAAAGCATAGTGTTAAACTGCTTCACCAAAATGTCTAAATGGGGAAGCATAGAGTTAATGGCTGGGGAAAGAACTGAGGGGTATAAGATCTCTAAGTCATCATAAAGACAAAGAAGGCAAACAAGGCAGAAGAAAAGTGGAATGAAAAGTTCTAATGAGAAGAAGGAATTTAAATGTCTGCCATATACCCTTGTACAGTGTTAGAGGTTAAGTATTCAAAGACAGAAGTGAAAGTTCTGCCCTTGTGTAATTTATATTCTTTGGAGCAGAGAACAACAACAACCTTAAAGAAGGGAAGGGATTCTCAGAGTAAGAGGTGAAGAAGGGGAGTATATTTTTAGACATAGGGAACTAAAGGCATTGAAGTAAAAGACAGTGTTCAGGGAAAAGCTAGCAGACCAGTTTGGCTGAAATATAGCATGTTAAGGGGAATAATGCAAAATTATACTGGCAAGCTAGGTAAAACCAAATTTTAGAAAGTTATGATTGATAGCAGGGAACCTTTGAAAACAGAATCTTGAAACAGCCATTTATCAAGAGATAAATGGTGGTCTAGCTTTGGATTCTGAGGAACTACACACAACCTTCTTATTAAAATTGAGAATAGTGATACAAAAGTATCTGAAGGAAGAGAAAATGCTTGGTAGTCAAAAGCCACAAACAGGTAAAGTAAAATGAATAAAAAGTCATTGAAATAAAAGTTATTTTAAAGTGGTAATGATATCTTTGATTCATAATGGAACATTGACTGCCTAGACCTCTATTGCCTGAAAGCCAGTTATATTACATTTCATTCTTCTTCAGGAATCCTCTTGGTAACTTTAAGGAAGTTTAGGGTGTCATAGTTTTCTGCTATTGGCTCCAGTCCCCATCTGTAGTGTTCTCTCAATTGTAGGGGTGGGTCCCCTATGTTACAGTTCCATTTAGCCACCTAACAGTCATATTAACCTTTACAAAGAAATATTTACTTAAAAGGTATAATCACAAATATATAAACTACCCAAAGCATGAAGCTTATTTTCCTCTGATAGACTCCCTCAGTCTCTAGGAAAGGAAAGGAATTGAGACTCATAATTTTACTCAGCTCCTGTAGTAGCAGAGTCCCAAGTTTTAAGTACAAAGCACCCTTGGGTTCATGTTTCCAGCACTTGGGCTTCTCAGGGCTTTCCTGTTGGGGTGACTCACTGGAAAATCCCACCTAGAATTCTAGTTCCGAAGATGCCATGGCTGGAGCACCTGGAGGTTACATTACCTCCAGTACTTGAAATTTGAAAGGACAAATCAGAACACATGAGACTCATTTGTTGGAGTCATAAGATAAAAAGTGCCAAAGTAATGGTCATCTGTGGTGGTATCATCCCAAAAGAATTCAGGCCCAGACAGTCCCCAAATTAAGTAAAGGCATTTGTTTGGGGTTATAAAGAAGAAAGATGCTATGCCGGCAGAAAGATGAGGTAATCCTAGGCTTGTGAGCAAAGTGTGAGGATTTTCTGATCTTTGTATGCAATGTCCCAGAATGCACTTGGTTTGCCCACCAGGAGGGGGCCCAAACATAAAGTAAGTCATTCTAGTAGCTCTAGGGTTACTAGAGGGTAAACTAGAGTGAGATTTGCCCAGGTGCTAAGTGGGGGAAATCTTGTGGTTTTGTACTTGGATTATCTGCTATGGGCTAGAGTGTGACTGGTTAATAGAGGGGCCTTGTGTGAGTGTACTGGGGTGCTGCCCAGGACATTCCTGGTCAAAAGGACAGAAGGAGAGGGGAAAGCATCTATCTACTCTCCTGTCCCATTCTAATCCAATAAATTTTAAGTGCCTACTAAATGCTAGCCATAGCTTTAGGCTGAAAATATAATTGATAGAAACATTTCCAGCCTTCAGGTTAAAATCTAAAGGGAGAAATAGAGAGGCAGGAAAAGGGGGAAGGGATACTAAGGGGAACTTTATCCCTTGTAGGGTAATCTTGTTTTGTAGGGCACCAGATGCAAAATAGAGTGTTCTCAGCATCCTGCTTTCTGTCCTCAAAGAAGGCATTCAATAAAGTTTGATACTCTACCTTCCTGGTCTCCAAACCCAGGAGAAAAGTAGGCTGAGGAGGAATTTTATCTATGAAGACTTGAGTTAACTACATGGAAATGAGATTAGATTTGAAGATCTTTTCCTGAGGACATTTTGTTCCATAGAATTGAATTATGGTACTGTGAATTATGCGTGATCTTTGCAGATATTTTCAATTTCTTATGTTTTCTAATATTTCTCTAGGTATAAAAGTCATAAGTTTCCTTTTTAGTTCCTAAAGCAGCATCCTGCTTCAGGTTTATTACTTGCCTGATCTAGAGCAAGTCCCTCGCCTTTCTTAGCGCTCTTGTTTCTTATGTAAAATGAAGACTAGATCAGGAACTCCTATTCTTTTTGCAGTTTTCCTTTTTTAAATCATGGAAATATCACATTAGAGTATATTTCGACACTATTCCATATGATGGGTACCAAATTAAGCTGAATTGATAAATAGACTTAGTTAAGACCAAAGATTTATAGTCCTAATAAAGTTATCTAGTTTCCTCTAGGAAGTAACTTCGAAGTTATCTAATCACCTCCTCTTCTGATTTTGCATCTAAAATACAGGAAGTCACACAGCTAGTCAGTGGCAGAATCAGTAATTTAATGCAAGGTTTCTAATTCCAAATCCAGTCCTGTTTTTTTACTAGTGAAATAATATTGAGTGTGATAAGAGTCGAAATTACTTCAAAAGGTTGTGAGAAGGAACTAAAAAGGAAATTTATGAACATTACATGAGTGTCCAAACTTCAAAAAGGCTTCATAGGATCATAGACTGAGATCTAGTAGGAACTTTAGAAGCCATCTAGTCCAACATTTTATATAGGAGGAAACTGAGGTTATATAATGAGACTAACCCTAAAGTGAAAAATTATCAGCACCTACGTAGCACAGTGGATAGACTCATCTTCCTGATTTTAAATCCAACTTGATACTTCCTAGTTATGTTACCCTGGGCAAGTCATTTAACTCTTGTTTACCTCAGTTTCCTCCTCTGAAAATTGAGCTGGGGAAGGAAATGGCAGATCATTCCAGTATCTCTGCCAAGAAAATGCCAAATAGGTCACAGATTCAGATGCAACAACAGAAAAAGTGTCAGAATTTGAACTTGAATTTTTTGGAAAAGGAAGTTCATGTAGTTGCAAAATAATGGCCTGGAGAAAGCTGCAACTGTCTTCCTGGATATCAGAATAACTAGAGTTTCTATGATTTTCAATCTTCAAAAATTATTACAAAAACTTTGATTAAACTGGAGAGAAGTAGGGAAGAGATGTTATACTGAAAAAAAAATATCTAATTTTTTTTCATTAGAAAAAGAATAAATAGTTTTTTCAATTCCAAGAGCAGAATAAATTATGGAAATAATTGAAAGTATGTGAAAAATACAATTCAGTAAAATTAAAATTTATAGCATATAGCTTAAGCTTAAGCGATTTTTAGAGTTTAATCTCTGAGTGCTCATATTAATAAAAAAAAAAGAATAAGTTGAGATTGAAGCTTTAAAAAGTCACAGGAAAACAAAATAATATACCCAAGATGAGCACAAAAGAATATCGCTAAAGTCAAATGGGAAATTAACAGAATTGAAAGCAAAAAAAACCCTATCAAAACCAATGTCATTAATTACATTTAAAAAGAAGAAAATATTGCCAGAATCAACAACAAAAAAAGGGGGGGAAGAAGGCAAATAGTGGTGCAAGGGTATGTACAAAACAGCTATTGATGAATAGTGTGGGATCAAATTTTCCTTGGAATTTATTGTGGGGAGGAGAGGAGTGAAACGGGAAGGAAGGGGAAAGGAAGTAGGAATGGAAATTGCATTTCCAGGTTATAAATTATTATGAATAACCCACATTCATACAGTCCTTTAAGGCTTAGCACTTTATAAATATCTCAATTCATACCACAATAATCCTCAGTAATAGGTATTGATGTTATCCCCATCTTGTTGATGAGGAAACTGAGTGTAAGTGTCTAGGTCATATAACTTAATAAGTGTATGAGATAGGATTTGAATTTTTAAGTCTAATATTCTACTGCTTCACCCTATAAAGTAGAAATTATCAAAAAAAAAAAAAAAAAAGGCAGTTTAATGAGATAAGTGAGAATGAGAGCCAGAGCACACAATAGTTAGAAAAAACTGTTGTTCACCAAAAAATTATAGGACAACTAGATAATTTCTCCCCCAAAATGGGAAGATGAAAATTTCATACCGTTTTTCATGATAAAATTCCAAATGGTTCAGGAAGCTGAACAAAACAAAATCTTAAGCTAGAAAATAATTTTATTTCTTTCACACTGGCAAAATGTTTAGAAGAAATTGAATCAGAATAGATGAACATGCTTTTATAAAAATAAACTTTTGTTAACAAAAAGTAGTGAATCCAGAAGGAAAAGAAAGAAATTAAAGAAAAATCATTAGGTTTTCAAAAGAATCAATAAGCATTTGTTAGGCATTGTAGTGAATAAAACCCCTGAGACAGCTTCCATGCAATTAATAATCAGTTAATTAGGCTAGCTAATTATAAATTCATGGTCGGTGATTTCTCTTGGTGACCAAAGACACCAAAGGAGACTTTGAAATGCCTTGGGGGGAACCTAACCTCTACTGGAGGAAATCAAGGACAAGAAAAGTCCTTGAAGCTGGCTTTAGTAAAAGTTCTTGCCCAGGAAATGCCCAGCCTTGAGGCTGAGAGGTTATCTTGCTTTCTGAAACTGTCAGACTTTTTTAGAAGTTGGGTCTTAACAGAAATAGGAAGAAAAGGATGGATCACAAATTTTAAAATTAGCTGTTAATTAGTATAATGTTAATTTCTTTCAGCACTTACCCTTTAGCAAGATACTTTGCCAAACGCTGGAGATACAGATACAAATGAAAAAGTACCTGACCATAAAAGAACTGATATTCTAAAGAGGAAATAACAGGTACATTTATGGGTATAAGGATATAGGTGCCATTGTCTTATCAAGAGATCTCAATTCTGGGTTCATATAGAGAATCATGTCTTTGGGGAAATTGACTTCCAAATCAAGGGGATCTGGCTCTTTTTGTCTGAATTATTATGTCCTTACCCCAGGACATAAATAATAGGAAAGACATTTATTCTTTCACCACAAAAGAAATGCCTAAAATATAAAAGCTCCCACTGATAAATGGGTTAATCTCTCTTTGACTCTTTTGGGAAGTAGGAAATGCCAGAAAACTTCTGGGATTTTTAAACAACTATGAAATGAACAAGGTCAGATTTACTGGCAATAAATATCCCTACTGACACAGCAAGTAATTTGATATAAATCATACATATGCAGTAATACAATATATTTCCATATTGGTGATGTTGTGTAAGAAAATACAGACCCTTCCCCCACTCCAAAAAATAGATAGATAGATAGATAGATAGATAGATAGATAGATAGATAGATAGATAGATAGTGTGCTGTCTATCTGCACTCAGATTCTGTCAGGTCTTTCTCTGGAGGCAGATAGTATTTTCCATCATGAGTCTCTTGGAATTGTCAGATAATTTTATTGTTTAGAACAGCTAAATCATTCACAGTTGATTATTGTACAATATTGCTATTACTGTGTATGATGTTTTCCTGGTTCTGCTTATGTCACTTTGTATCACTTCATATAAATCCAAGTATTTCTGAAATCATCCTTCTTGTCATGTTACAACTTTTTCAGCCATTCTCCAACTGATGGGCATCCCCTCGATTTCCAATTCTTTGTCACCACAAAAAAATTACATAGGTCTTTTTTCTTGTTCTTTAAAAAAAAAAATCTCTTTACTGAGCTACTGGTCAAAGGGTATGTACATTTTTATAGCCCTTTGGCCGTAACTCCAAATTGTTCTCCAGAATGCTTGATCACTTCACAATTCAACTGTACAATAGTGTCCCAATTTTCTCACATCCCCTCCAACATTTACCATTTTCTTTTTCTTGCATATTAGCCAATCTGATAGGTGGGAGTTAATAGTTCTCTAATCAATAGTAATTTAGAGCATTTTTTTTTCATGACTGATCCCTTTGATTTCTTTATCTGAAAACTTCTTATTCATATATTTTGATCATTTAGCAGTTTACTTACCATTCTTATAAATTTGCCTTGGTTCTATACATTTTTGAGAAATTTTTACTTTCTGTAAAAAAATTTCCCACCTTTCTGTTTTTCTTTTAATCTTAGTTGTATTGGTTTTGTTTGTATAAAACCTTTTAAATTTAATATAATCGAAAACATGCATTTTACATCTAGCAATACTCTGTCTCTTGCTCTTTATCTCTTCATTCTTCCCTTTCCCATAAATCTGATAATAATCTTGTTCCATGTTCTCTTAATTTGTTCTTTTTTTTTTTTTTTTTTTTTTTTTGCTGAGGCAATTGGGGTTAAGTGACTTGCCCAGGGTCACACAGCTAGGAAGTGTCTTGAGACCAGCTTTGAACTCAGGTCTTCTTGACTTCAGGGCTGGTGCTCTATTCACTGCGCCACCTAGCTGCCCCAATTTGTTCATTCTTTATGTCTATAAATCACGTACCCATTTTGACATTATCTTGCTATATTGCGTGAGATACTGGCCAATACTTTGTGCCAAAATGTTTTACAGCTTTCCTAACAGTTTTGATAACTATGCCTTATGGTGAAAACCAAAATAAATTTAACTTATCAAATCAATATAATAAACAATTAAGGTTTTTTAAATTTCTTTTTAAAAATATAGACTTTGCCTATCAAAGAATTCCTCTTAATTCATTTTCCAGCTGGATTACTTCCAGTGATGACACAGTTTTAATTGTTCATAACATTTTTCCACCGTATAACAGATTTTAAAAAGAAAAGCAATTCAGTAAAACCAACCCTCACATTTACTGATTCCAAAAGAAAATATACTGTTCTAATCTCTGTAGTCTTTAAATTCTGCAACAAAAAAGGGAGGGATTTTCAATTTTTCTCTAGGTCTGAGATTAATCATTATATTAATAGAGGGTTTGCTGTCACCATTTTTCTTTACATTTAAGATGTTGTAGTCATTATGTAGTATATTGCTTTCTTGGTCCTGCTTATTTCCTTTTGCATCATTTTATATGTGTTTTCCCATGCTCCTTTGAATTCATTTTCTTATAAAATCCAATATTTTCTTTGCTTTTTCCTTGTTTCTTTATATCATGGTAATCTATTATCTTTTTGCATCAAAATTTGTTTAGCCATTCCCCAGTGAAAAGTGATTGTTTTGTTTTAACCAACTCTTAACAGTGACTCCAGGCAACTGCAGGATACGAACAGCCATACTCCAGTAAAACCCACCATGGTAGATGGGCTAAACCAGGTTGGGGATAACCAGCAGGCCTCAAACCCATCAGCAAATTAGAGACTTGTCTATCCCAAACGTGTGAAGACTTCCCCCAATGAAATAGCAATTTGTTCCCAAAACAATAAAGGCAGCTGAAGCAGATCCTCTGGAGCATTGAAACCTTAATCAGATATTGCCAATGTCATCCACTTCATCCTGGTCTGGTCACTGACTTTGATGACTTGGGAATAGATTTTTTTTTTAATTAAAGCTGTTTATTTACAAACCATATGCATGGGAAATTTTTCAACAATGACCCTTGTAAAACCTTGTGTTCCAAATTTTCCCCTCCTTTCCCCCCCACCCTCTTCCGTAGATGACAGGTAATCCAATACATGTTAAATATGTTAAATTCAATCTACTTATACATATTTATACAATTATCTGGCTGCACAAAAAAAATCTGATCAAGAAGGAAAAAAAAAAAAACTTAAGAAAATTAAATGCAAGCAAACGACAACAGAAAGTGAAAATACTACGTTGTGGTCCGCACTTAGTTCCCACAGTCCTCTCTGTGAGTGTAGATAGCTCTTTTCATCACAAGATTATTGGAACTGATCTGAAACATCTCATTGTTGGAAAGAGCCATGTCCATCAGAATTGATCATCCTATAATCTTGTGGCCATATGCAATGATCTTTTGGTTCTGCTCATTTTACTTAGCATCAGTTCATGTAAATGACTTAGGTGTAAAGAGTGAGGCTTGTAACTTTGTGCAACTCTGCCTCATTTAATTCATGTGTAAATCATCATCCTATAATGTCATTGGTCTTTTTCCAAAATGAAGGACAGTAGCAGCAGCTACAACGTTTCTGATTCTTTACTATATATGACAAAAAGTGCTATTAGGAATATTTTGATGTATGCATAACCTTTGTTTCATTGACTTCCCTTGGGAAGGGATTTCTAGATCAAATGGTATGGATGTTTTAGTCGCTGTTTTAGTTTAATTCCTAGGTGTTTGGACCAATTCACAATTTCATCAGCTGTATATCAGTATTTTACAGCATCTTCTTCCAATATTGATTATTATATCTTTTGTTATATTTTCCGATTTGTTAGAAATTTGCTCCAATTTTTTAAATTTGTATTTCTCACATTACTAGTGTTTAAATTGTTGATAGATTTAACCACTTATGCTTCGAAGAACTGCTCTTGATCTTATATATTAGCATTGAGTCTATATAGCTTGAGTATTACAACCCTTTCTGAGATATTTAATAAAAATATTTTTCTTTCTTTTGATAATGATTCACTGACTGCCTAAGAGTAAGCCATCCCATTTTTATAGTTTCCCAATCTCTCATACCCACTTGCCTCAACTGCTCCTATGTTCTACTCCAGCTTTGCCCATCTCTTCCATTCAGAAGAAAGGAACTGTGCCTTTCAGAACCCTCATTCCATAGCTTAAAAAAAACTTTCATTTTAGAAATCTTAATTTCAGGGCAGCTAGATGGCACAGTGGATAGAGCATTGGGTCCTGAAGTCAGGAGTACCTGAGTTCAGATCCGGCTTCAGACATTTAATACTTCCTAGCTGTGTGATCCTGGGCAAGTCACTTAACCCCAATTGCCTCAGCAAAAAAAAAAAAAAAGAAAAAAAAATCTTAATTTCAGGCTTCTTAATTACATGTATCTTCTTTTATATATGTATTTGTTTGCATTTTGTCTCCCTCGTTAAATTATAAACATAAGGGCACAGACACCCTTTTGCCTCTTTTTGTATCCTCAACTCATAGCATAGGGTCTGGCATCCTGTTTTCCCTGATGGATTTCCTTATGTTGATAACATTTCCTCTTCTGAGATCCCGATCATACTAGGTGAGGATATGAAAGAAATGCCTTGAGGGGTCTAGGGAAGCAACTTATTAGCAAGATATAGTTTAATTAGGTGGAGATATAATTAATAAATATTTACTGATTGATTGATTCTCATATAGACTCAAATCCTCAACATGACAGAGTCGTCCCTGGCCTTCTATATTACTCTACTGTATCACTAAATGCAGTTTCTGTAATACCAACCCTCTCCTTTGTCACCCATATGCTGGATAAGAGTTGCTCTCTATTGCCATTTCTAGATTGTCTTCTTGCTATTATCACTTAACCATCTCTTCCTTTGAGGTTTACTCTATTCAGATTTATCATTCAATCTGGATTTTATTTGTTGGCATATATCAAGATGTCCTCTTATCTCAAGGAGTTCAATACCTGACTCATGGTCTTCTCCTTATTCTAAGATACCTATTCTTGAAAAATGGAGGTCAGCACAAGAAACCAGAGCATTCAGTGCAAGACCAAGTACGGCTTACTGTTTTACCCAAATGGGGGCTAGAAACTGCCCATTTTAGGAACTAACCTGAGAGATAAATGAATCAAAATAAAGCAAAACCCACTGCTTGGTAGCAAATATTGTTGCAAATCTATAGATTTTCCAAAAAGGAAAGAATACTTCACAACTGACTCAGAGGAAGAAAATGAATTTTCTTTCTTCTTTTTTTTTTTATTAAAGCTTTTTATTTGCATAACATATGTATGGGTAGTTCTTCAACATTGACCATTACAAAGCTTTCCATTACTAATTTTCCCCCCTATTCCCCTCCCCTCCCCTAGATGGCAGGAAGGTCCACTACATGTTAATTAGGTTAAAATATTTGACAAGTCGAATATATGTATACATATTTCCATACTTATCTTGCTGTACAATAACAATTGTATCTATATGAAGAAAAAATATCTGAGAAAGGAAACCTAATGCAAGCAAATATTGATTGAGAGCATGAAAATGTTATGTTGTAGTCCACACCTCATATCCCTCTCTCTGGGTGTATATGGCCTTCTTTACTGAACAATTGGAACTGGTTTAAAACATTTCATTGTTGAAAAGAGCCGTGTCCATCAGAATTGATCATCATATAGTCTTGTTGTTGCCGTGTATAATGATCTCCTGGTTCTGCTCATTTCACTCAGCATCAGTTCATGCAAGTCTCTCCAGGCCTCTCTGAAGTCATCCTGCTGGTCGTTTCTTACAGAACAATAATAATCCATAACATTCATATACCATAATTTATTCAGCCATTCTGCAATTGATGGGCATCCACTCAGTTTCCAGTTTCTAGCCACTACAAAAAGGGCTGCCACAAATATTCTTGCACATGTGGGGCCCTTTCCTTCCTTTAAGATCTCTTTGGGATATAAGCCCAATAGAAACACTTCTGGGTCAAAGGGTATGCACACTTTGATAGCTTTTTGAGCATAGCTCCAAATTGCTCTCCAGAATGGTTGGATCTGTTCACAGTTCCACCAATAATGTATCAGTGTTCCACTTTTCCCACATCCCCATCAACATTCCTCATTATCTTTTCCTGACATTTTAGCCAATCTGACAGGTGTGTAGTGGTACCTCAGAGTTGCCTTAATTTGCATTTCTTTGATCAATAGTGATTTGGAGCACCTTTTCATATGACTAGAAATGGTTTTAATTTCATCAGCTGAAAATTGTTCATATTCTTTGACTATCTATTGGAGAGTAGCTTGAATTTCTATAAATATGAGACAGTTCTCTATATACTTTAGAAATGAAGCCTTTCTCAGAACCCTTAAGTGTAAAGATGATTTCCCAATTTGTTGCTTCCCTCCTAATCCTGTCTGCATTAGTTTTGTTTGTACAAAAACTTTTTAACTTAATATAGTCAAAGTTATCTATCTGGTGTTCAGTTAAGAGTTCCAAATCTTCTTTGGACATAAATTTATTCTATCTCCACACGTGTGAGAGGTAAACTATCCTATGTTCCTCTAATTTGCTTATAATATCACTCTTTATGTCTAAATCATGAACCCATTTAGATCTTATCTTGGTATGTGGTGTTAGGTGTGGGTCAAGCCCTAATTTCTTCCATACTAGTTTCCAATTTTCCCAGCAGTTTTTGCCAAATAGTGAATACTTATCCCAAAAGGGGGACTCTTTGGGTTTGTCAAACACTAATTTGCTATAGTTATTGCCCAGTTTGTCCTATGATCCTATCCTATGTCACTGATCTACTACTCTATTTCTCAGCCAGTACCAAATGGTTTTGAGGACCGCTGCTTTATAATGTAGTTTTAGATCTGGTACAGCAAGGCCACCTTCATCAGCCTTTTTTTTTTCTTTTTTCATTAATTCCCTTGAAATTCTTGACCTTTTGTTCTTCCAAATGAACTTTGCTACTGTTTTTTCTAGAATTGTAAGATAATTTCTTGGGAGTTTGATTGGTATGGTATTAAATAAGTAAATTAGTTTGGATAGTATTATCATTTTTATTATATTAGCTTGGCCTACTCATGAGCATTTAATGTTTTTCCAGTTGACTAGGTCTGATTTTATTTGTGTGGCAAGTGTTTTGTAGTTTAGTTCATATAGTTCCTGACTTTTCCTTGGTAGATAGATTCCCAAATATTTTATACTATCATCCCTTATTTTGAATGGAATTTCTTTTTGTATCTCTTGCTGCTGAACTTTGTTGGTAATATATAAAAATGCTGCTGATTTATGTGGATTTATTTTGTATCCTGCAATTTTGCTCAAGTTGTGAATTGGGTGGGGTGGAGCCAAGATGGCGGACTGCAGAGACCATTCCCTGTGAGCTCCTCTGATCTTCCCTCAGACACAGAACAAATTAAGCCTCTCAACTGGTTCTGGAGTGAGGGTTCCCTCAAACACTTGGAGTACAACACACTTCTATCAAAAATTACCTTGAAAGAACTCCGGAGCAGGTCTGTTTCATATGGGCAGGGGATCCGGCCACTTGCCGTGCTCAGGCGCCAGCGTGTAGCCGGGGCAGGAGACTGGGGCTGGGACGGAGTGTGAGGGATTCTAGGTACCCAGGAAGTCCCCAGGAGACACTTGGGCTACTTTGCTCTGCTTGTAGGCAGGTGCTTTGGCAGATCTGCCTTTGGTAAAGGGTGGATTGAGAGCAGCTGAGAGCGAGAACCTAGTGCGGACTTAATCCGACCAGCCCCGCACCAGAAGTCAACTACATGAACTGCCCCAGAGGAAACTGTACCTGCTGCGGGTCCCCTGTTTAATCAGACCTCAAGCTCTAAAAAATGAGTAAGAAGCAAAAGAGAGCTCTTATCATAGACAGCTTTTTTGGAGAGAAATAAGGGCAGACCCCAGATCCTGAGGTTCCTAAAGGGAAAGCAACCCCATAACAAGCCACAAAGGTGGACATGAGCTGGTCCCCATTTTACAAGGCTTTCCTGGAAGATTGCACAAAGAATCTCAAAAGAGAGTTAGAAGAAAAATGGGGAAATGAACTGAGATCAGTGCAAGAAGGATATAATGCCCTGCAAAAGAGATATGAAAAAGACACCAATTCACTGAAAAACAAAATCGGTGAAATGGAGAAAGTCACCACCCCACTGGAAAACAAAAATGGTGAAATGGAAAAAGTAACTCAGTGAAAAACAAAATTGGTGAATTGGAAAAAGATAACAATTCACTGAAAAAATAAAATTGGCAAAATGGAAAAAGAATGCAATGAACCAAAAAATTCAATTGGCCAGTTACAAAAGGAGCTAAAAAAAGTAACTGAAAGAAATAATCCTTTAAAAATTAAAATTAAACAAATAGAAGTGAATGAATCAATAAGACTTCAAGAATCAGTCAAACAGAAACAAAAAAATGAAGAAATAGAAGAAAATATGAAATATCTCCTAGGAAAAACAACTGACTTGGAAAACAGATCTAGGAGAGACAATCTAAGGATTATTGGACTTCCTGAAAGAAAAAAGAACCTAGATGCTATCTTCCAGGAAATCATGAAAAAAACTGCCCTGATGTTTTAGAATCAGAAGGCAAAATCACCATTGAAAGAATTCACCAATCACCTCCTAAAAGAGACCCCAAAATTAAAACCCCAAGGAATATCGTGGCCAAATTTCAGGACTATCGCACCAAGGAAAAGATATTTCAAGCAGCTAGAAACAATTCAAATACCAATGAACTGTAATTAGAATCACACAAGATATGTCAGCTTTCACATTGAAGGATCAAAGGCCTGGAATCAGATATTCCAAAAGGTAAAGGAACTTGGATTGCAGCCAAGAATAAGTTATCCAGCTAGAATGAGCATTATCTTCCAGGGAAGAAGATGGTCATTCAATAATACAGGAGAATTTCACCTGTTTCTAATGAAAAAACCAGATCTGAACAAAAAATTTGACCTCCAAACACAGAACTCAAGAGAAGCATAAAAAGGTAAAAAGGAAAGAACTCTTGAACTATATTTCTACTATGGGTATACTTAAAGAATGGGGGTATAATTTTATTTTACTTTGATAATAATGGAAAAGAAATTAGAGGTGGAAGGGCTATCATACTGGAAAAAGAGGGAAAAGGAGGTAAAATAAAGTTTTTTAAAAAAAAGGAGAAATAAGGTAAAATTGCATGAAGAGGCAAAGAAAACCTAATATAATTGAGGGAAAGAAGGGAGGGAGATGAGCATTGTGTAAATCTTACTCTCATCAGATTGGGCTCTAAAAGAGTATATCAGACACATTTGGTTTCACAGAAAAATTTGTCCCTCCTTATAGGGAAGTATGAGGGAAAGGAGGAAAAGAAAGGGATAGACTAATAGAAGGGAAAATAGAAAAATTAGGGGAAAGGTGTAAAAAAGAGGGAGGGGTTCTAAAGGGGGGAGAATTATTTATTCTAAATGTGAATGTGAATGGGATGAATTCTCCCATAAAGCGGAAGTAGATAGCAGACTAGATTAAAAGCCAGAATCCTACAATATGTTGTTTACAAGAAACACATCTAAAACAAAGAGATATACAGAGTGAAGATAAAGGGCTGGAGCAGAATCTTTTATGCTTCAGGTGAACAAAAAAAAGCAGGGGTAGCAATCCTTATCTCAAATCAAGTAAAAGCAAAAATCTAATTAAAAGAGATAAAGAAGGAAACTATATTTTACTAAAGGGTACCATAGATAATGAAGCAGTACCAATACTAAACATATGCACCAAGTGGTATAGCATCCAAATTCCTAGAGGAGAAACTAACAGATGCAAGGAGAAATAGATAGCAAAACTTTATTAGTGGGGGATCTCAACCTTGCTCTTTAAGAATTAGATAAACCATTTGGATAATCATAATATACCAGGAATGCAGGGCTATTTCAATATTAGGAAAACTATCAGCATAATTAATTATATTAATAACCAAACTAACAAAAACCATATGATTATCTCAATAAATGCAGAAAAAGCATTTGATAAAATCCAACACCCATTCCTATTAAAAACACTAGAGAGTATAGGAATAAATGGGCTTTTCCTTAAAATGATTAGTAGCATCTACTTAAAACCATCAGTAAGCATCATATGTAATAAGCAGGAGTAAGGGACAATATCATTAAAAGGTGAAAATATGTTTGTACCACAGGTCACAGAGTGCAAACATGTTATTCCCACATTAAATAAAATTGACTTTCCCATTGAAGTAAAAAAATATTCAAGTTACATCCCTCTTAAGAAAACTGGTTACACTAAAATTCTCTTTTTCAAACTACCCTGAAGATGTTTCAGATTGAATTTCATTAATTAATAGATGTCCCACAAACAGTTGTATCAATTGTTCTTAAATAATTTTGAAACTTTTAAAGACTTTACTTCATACAAGTATATCTATGTATAGTAAATATCTCGTAGCATGCAGATGACAAGGTCACATAATCATTTTTCCAATGATTACCCATTTTCAGATTAAAAACAGCAAACTCTTACATATTTGCATTATGTTCATGGCTTCTGCTGACCACTTGCTCTGAACATAGAGATTTGATGTAAGAGGAAAAAGCAGGGATATGATTATTACAGAAAGTGTCTTTCACTGACTTCAGGTGTCAATCACAAATGGCAATTACACATTCAGTCATTCCTCTGGGATGGTGGGTTTACTGACTTCATCCTCACCTGAATTCAAACTCAAGTTACAATTCCAAGAGTTTTCATCTCAAATAGCAAGTTTCACAAAGCCCAAGTTTCACAAATAGCAAGTAATCATAGGCTCAGCTCTCAAGGATCACATATCCTAAATAAGTATTTCATGGTAATAAGGGATTCATCACAGAAAATTCATAACTTATGTTGGTATCTAAGGAGATGGTTTTAAGTATAGCATTACACAAATAATTTTGCTTTAAGACTTAGGATGTAGAAATATAACAAATGTTATAAAATATTGTTTATAGTAAAACAGGTTCTTAAAAGTGGCTTTAATAGAACCAATTATTAGCCAACAAGGTTTACCAGGCCTCACATACATAAGAGATTTCACTTAACATCTTTCAATTGTTTTCTTCTCCTTCTTGAGTTTAACCCTATGTTATGTAAAAACCAATCTTTAGAAATCATTTATATGTAACAAGCTTATAAATTCTCAGTAAACACATTCCTTGTTTGGCAACTATATAAACCAAACAAGCTCTTTTCCCACAACTGGTCACAAGGCAGTTTAAAGAAATGTCAAGCTTTTAAATTAAAGGGAGTCTACAGGGACCTTAGAGAAGAGGCTTAGCTTGCTACTCCTGCTTATTCTCTTCTTCCCAGCTATTCTTGTGGGCTTTGTTCTTTGACACCTCTACCTCCCCCTCACACACACACATTCGATGAAAAAGAGAAGAGAGCTGCATATCCTCATATCTCTAGGTGAACAGCTCTAAAATGTAAAACCAAACCGGATAAGGTTTTTATCTCATCCCTACCTTTCCATACACAATAATTACTACTTTTGGACTTTATTATTAACAATCTTACAACTTTTTTAAAGTCATTCCCAAATTGTTTTAGCTCTAACTTCTCAATTTACAAGCAATGGTAGAAATATTCAATTTCCTAAATTACAGTTACAAAACATTATATAAAATAACAACTTTTTAAAACATATTTTCCACAAGCTTGTAGTTATTCAATTTATATTCAGGTCCCTGGATGGCAAGTCAAATTTCAGTTCTACAATTTCAGAAAGAATCTATTACTTATCAATTAGTATTTATTGAGTTTCATAGATACAACTGGTAAGGTTTTCTTTTCCCAAGATATTGTAGCTTTGGAAGTTTTTAGAGTTCCTGTTCCCTTAAATGAGTTTCCTTTTGAGTTAGGGAAGAAATAAGACAATTCTTAAAATTCAGGAAGAATATAATCTATCATAAAAATGGGTAGGAGTAACAAAGTTATTTTAAAATTGATCAAAGTATTTAACTTTAGTTTGCAAGGTTCTTAAATTCCAACTAGATGTTCCAATCCTGATTCACATAAAAATTTTCAAAACTTTTTATGAGTTAATAAATTCTATAAGTTCAACTTCAATTACCTTATTTAATTTCTATAGACCCAGTTTAGCCATCTTTGTATCCAGAGGAAAAAAATTAGGCCTTTCTCTTCCATAACTTTAAGTAAATTTCTTTGTTTAAGGGAGAAAGCAAGACAAAACTTAAAATTCAGAACATAGGCAATGGCTAAATAATTTTGGATGAAACTTCACTGAACTTCTTTTTATAGCACGTGTTCAGCAGGGTAGACAGAATTCCAAAACATAGCTCATACAACTTAACAAATTGTGTGTAATATATAATTTAGAAGGCAATATAACACCTTAAATAAGTTACATCTTATTAAGGAAGCTGCAAACATGTAACCTCATTAGTTTGAATAAGTTACCAAAAGATAATTTTGTTCAAATACAGATTTAAATAGTAGTAATACTTTAATATATTTATTATTAATATAATGTATATTAATTGCATTGTATTAATATATTCATTCTATTACATATAATATTAATATCATATATTAATGTTATCAATATATTAATGTACAAAATTGTTAAGCTTTTATGCCAAGAGAAACAATAAGGTTCACAATTTTAGCACACACCAGTTAAAAAGTGATTCTGGTCTATACAATTTAGAATCAGATTTCCAATTTAAATGCATACAAATTTAGTTACATTTTTGGGAGAAAATTCTTTCTTCCTTTTGTAAATCAGGAAAAATGTTAAATATGCCAGTTTTTATTCCAAAAGATATAGGTCTTCACTCCCTGAAACTATTTGACATTCAAATCTATTCCCCTGGATCCCCATAATTCTTAAGGTGGTAATGAACTGTTTAGGACATGAGATGGTGCCTGGAATCTGAGACATACACAGGCTCAGAGTTTTTCCAGATGGCACCTAGAGACAAAATGGCAGTGGCTTGGGTCTCCCCAAGAACCTATTTTTAAAATTTTTGGATTTTCTTTTCTCTACCCTCCCCAGTCTTGCTGCAGCCAAGAAAAAAGGGAAGGGGGCTAAAAAGAGGAATGCTGTTAAAGTAGGCTCATGCCTATATTCAGGGACCTAAGCAGCTCCTGCTAGGTAAGCCATCTGGATTTTCCCAAGCCATGTAGAGAGAAGTATTCCATCTAGAAGGGGAGTGGATACCATTTAGATGTCCTATCCAGGGATAACTGAGCCCTTTTACACATATGTATTCTGGTAGGGAGAATTTTAGATTCCTGGGGGTTAAGGACACAGGGAGTCCCCATCTAGAGAGAAACTGTGGGTCTTTGTGCAGGGGCCCAGAACCAGGGGCATTAATAAAATGGCAGACTTTAGCACCTTGGGTGGAACTCATAGGAATTTTGGACATCATGTGTATGTAATCAGAATGGAAAAATGAAGCTGACTACCAGGGCATCAGATTTGGGCTTCTGCGGGGTCCTGCAATAAGAGTTTGCCTATCTTATATGCCAGAAATGCTGAGATTCCAAGATATTGGGGTACTGAGAGTATGAGTGCATAAACTTTAGATTTGATCATAGAGAGACGCTAATGCGAGAAGGTATGTCATCCTTTTCAAACTAGTAGCCTGGAGGCTAAATTTTTATCTTTGAAAAACTTAACTTTAAAGAAAATGTAGGTTAACTTGAAGAACAAACAGCCAAATTATCTCACTTGCAATCTAGCTGACAGGGAGAGAGGCACTGAAGAAGAACACAAAGACAAGGCAGGTTAAAAAAAAAAAGAAAAGAGACACTAAGAGAAGAAAAAGCATGCATTTTAAATTTCTTATCTTTTTTCTAACATAGATTATATATTCCCAATCTCTTTCAACATCCTCCTTTTGAGACTATATAGAAGACTGTCCATCTGTGTTTTGTTATTTCCCTTTAGTTTCCCTGGCACCTTTGAATTCCTATTTCCCAGTCTTATTTGTCTGAGACTTTTCATGCTACTACATACACATTCAGTCTCAGACCCCCATAAAATGCTAACCACCAATGTTAATACTCAAAAGCCCTCTTTTCTAACCCTTGGTCTATGGACAAAATTTCATAGATCACTAGTTGTGACCTTCTTTCCTTCCAAATTTCCTAGATTCACAGTAGATTTAATCATCAGTGTGGTCTAGGATCCTGAGCAATCTATGACAACTCATAGCCAATCCACTAGACTCCTGAAATCAACAGGTTGTGTTTTTCTGTCCTTTAGCAATGGCTGTACCTTGCTTAGGATGTCTGGATCCTTGATGAGCCCCTAATTTGAAAGAAACAAAAGGCCTTAACAAGAATTCTGAAGACTTGCTAATGAAGCCAGGAAAAGATTTTATTCACAATCTTGCAAGAATGGGTGTCCACACATAGGCACACCTTTAAAGTACCAAAGCATGACTTTTTGTACCATCCTGAAATTCAAATCCCTCCTCTCATTGCCCATTGGCTGGGTACTACAAAGGTTACAACCTATCTGGAGTGTCTTATTCCTCCACGTGAGTCCCCACTCTTAATTACATCTCCTAGTTCCTTGCAAGTGGCCACATTGGCAAAAAACAGTTACATGTTCTCTCAAGTAGGTGGTTACAAGTGGGTTATTACATCACGTGGGACTCTTCGCTGCTCTCCCCACTCCCTTGCAGAAACAACATTTCCGGCCACATTTTCTTCAGGCCAGGGTATTAGACACCCTCATTCCAGACACACCCGTGCTTTTAGTACCCAGTTTGGGGTTTGTTTTGTTTTCTAGTTTTCTTCATCTGTCAGCTTGACTGACCAGAAGTTAGCAAGGGTTTGATTGTCCAAACGTTTTTGTTGCGAATATCTTCCTTGTGTTGGAGGTGGGTGGTGTTTGTATTCAGGACTGTGTCTTCAGGGAAGTGATCCTGTGATTAAGGCAAGGTAAGAAAAACATAAGGCAAAGAATGGTCTTTTTTACCTAGTCAAAAATAATAATAATAATAATAATAATCAATCTGAGAGGAGAAGACTGTCAGCGATTTTCCCCATAACAGAAACAATTTCTATTTATATTCACTCTGAGATAATCAAAGATCAAGTGGACTTGGCTTGGAACTTTTTGTCTTGATAGGCTTGATTTTCCAAACATTTCTGTTGGGAATATCTTTGTGTTGAAGCGAGTGGAGGATACTCTGAGGAAAAAGAATGCAAAAAGATTAGATTTGCGAGTCATAGCTAAACTGTTTAGGATGAATAGCTTTCAAGGGAAGTATTCCAACATCCAAGGAAGAGAGACTCTAGATTCAAACCAGGGCCCCAGTGGGGGAGAAAGATGTGTAAAATCAGGTAACATTACCTCACTAGAGAGGACTGAACTAAGAAATCAGGTGGCAATATAATCTTTTCAAAGTAGTAATTTGAGTCTCTACCCTGTTCCTTTATCTTACTCATCATTCTTAATTATTTGTTGGATGTTTAACCATCTCTCAGGACTTCTTTGTGAGCTTTAAAACACCTGGTGTGACTCATTCACCCCTGGCAGCAGGGGTGTTATTTTGCAACTGACTGGGCAAATTAAACTGGACTGATGTCATCTCCTTTCCCCTGCTCTCGTCTCCCTGAGAAAACAAAGTGTCAGTTATACTAGTCACAGTTTTGCTAGCAGATATTAGCAAGAACACTTTGTTTATCCATAAAATGAACTACAACCATTGATTAGAGATGGATTGAAAGGCAAGGATAGAACTTGGACATTGAAAGGTTGCCTAGACTGGTGTCATTGTTATGTAACAGTACCTTGTACTTTTACATAGAGAGGCTTGTGTGGTACAGTAAGTAGAGAGATGGCTTTGGAATCAGGAAGATGTGGGTTTATGTCTTGCTTTTGACACATACTAGTTATGTTTCTCTGGGGAAGTTACTTAAACTCTCAAGGTTCTAGGCACTTTTTGGCTATGAATTATAGGTACTGATGAGGTTCAAGAAGTCAAGAATGCATGGAGTTGACTAATGAATTAAAGGATTCAGGCCATTTTCCATTCAAAAGGCAAAAAAGCTTTACTATGATGCCATAAGGCAGGCAAAATTCCTAATGAATCACAATTAAGGGAGTTAAGGAATAAACTCAAGGGTTGACATCTATAGCTTGGCCATCTATAGCTTGTTACTGCATGGGGGTAAGAAATAGGACCGTAGCCTTTTACCCCTTCTTTAATTAGAACAGGACCTTGTGAACTTTGAAAGTTGAGAGGATTTGGACATTTTCACCTTTTTTGTTTGCTTTTTTTTTTTTTCTCATTTTTTCCCCTTTTGTGGCAAAAATGGGTTTATTATGCTGAGAAAACAACTATCCCAGTGGGCCAGTTCCAAAAGGAAAGTTTTTCCATCAATATTAACTGGTGTAGGAAATAAACATCTGGCCAGTAACTGATTTATATTATACAATGATTGCTACTAGTGAATTGAGTAGTCACTGGTTTGGGTAAATATTAGACATGAGTCAAAACTAAAGTTTAGATAATTTCTCCCCAGGCTACAGGATATGTGTGTGAATATAGGGAACTGGGAACTAAAGCATCAAAGCTGGAAGAAAAGAAGGTTTTATTACTTGCTGACAATTCAACAGTTAATCAGTGACTTGCCAGAATCTTAAACACTTAACTCCTAATTCCAACCCCAATTTTTTTTCATTATATAAAGTAATAGATGCTCTCTGGCCATCTCTATTAAAATTTAAACACACTTTCTGTCTCTGTTTTAGGAAAAGTCTAATCAAAAGAGATGAAACATGAAATACATTCTCAATGCCTGGCACAGAATAAGCACTTTACAAATATATATTGACTGGATGAGAATGAATACTTGTTCACTAAAAGTTGGAGGCTAATATGGAAGACTCTTGCTATGGCCTATGGCCCATGCTGTAAAGTCAATTAAAAATAGGAACACACTATGCTTGGCTTTATTATTGCTCTTTGAATGGAACTGCACCATTGGCTGGTAATGTTGACTAAGAAACATTTAAGTGATAAGGGAGAAAAGGGAAAAAAAGAGGGAGGAGGTAGGAAGAGGAATAAGAGAAGGGAAGGGAGAGAGAAGCAGGGTTTTAATCTTTCAGGGAAAGGACTTTTTAGAGAATGGTCACGCCTTTCTGTCACTGAAGAGTGAGAATTTGTTAGATCTGTTAGCTATTTCCAAATACTTAGACCATAAGGTGCTTAAGACCCCTTCCTTCTTTCTCCCCTACACTAGAAAGGCAAGAAAAGGAGATGAATGCATTTCACAAATATACTGTTAAGTGGAAGTATGTGTCACATCTTAAAACTACTTAATGTGTGTGTTGTTTCCCCCCCCCCCAAGTTCCACTTCTTGATAATGACCCTTCAGTTGGCAGACACTTAACCTCCTAGAAGCACAGACTCTCAGACTTGACTGATTCTTGCTGAGTCAGACAGCAATAAGAACCCTAAGGTATGGTTGATATTTTAGCTTTGTACACAGCTAAAGGTATACCCAAAAGAGATTAAAGAAAGAGGAAATGGTTATTTGTGTACAGATGTATTTATAGCAATTCCTTTTGTGGTAGCAAAAAAAAAAAAAAAAAAAGGAAACAAGATGTCCAACAGTTGAGAATGGGTTAAGTGGCAGCATATGAATGTGATAGAGCACTATTATGCTGTAAGGAATGAACAAAAAGATTATTTTAAAAGAAATTAAAAGACATATGAACTGATGCAGTATAAAAATGGACAATTTTGAGGACATTTATAAAATGTTAAAGAATGAAATGTCCAGAAACAGGAGACAAATTTATATACAATTAGGAAACTGTACAAAGTTATACAAATAGGAAAACAACTTTGAAAGCTGTAAAAACTATGATCAATAAAAGGAACATTCATGATTCTGTATTAATAGACTGTTTATGAAACATGTTGTGTTGTGCCACAGTTTCATGTCTCAGTTTCCCCAATTGCTCTGTTTCTCTTAATTGTTCTGCCTCGATAGCAACCCCCCCCCCCAACCTCCTGACCATCAGGAATAATTGGGCTAGCATTCCAAAGAGTCATAAAACCTCCAGATGGTCCATCTCAACATACCCCTTATTTTTTGGCTTCAGACTTACTGTCTTCTAGTTCCTTTCCTAGCTTCTTAGAATTTATGATCTCTTCCTCCATACCCCTAACTTGTCAAAACTGAATTGATAGTCCTTTCCTGGAACTCCAATCCCCCCAGTGCCCGACCTTTCCTTCTGCCTTGTGAGCTCTTTGTTCCCCTGAGCACCTATAAGAATCCTGTGATGGAACTTAATAATTGCTGGATATTGAAATCCAGTTGGCCACCTATGGCTGCCAGTCTAACTCTCAGGGTTGGACCTACTTGAGATCCAGATGGCTGGCTAATGTTTGCCAGTCTAAACTCTCTGGCTGCTTTGAGACAAGAGTCCCACTACCTGTCGTCTGGGGTGGAGGTGTGGGGAAGGAGGGGAAAAGCTTGCAACAAAAAAAAGTTTTGCAAAGGTCAATGTAGAAAAATCACTCATGTTCTGCAAATAAAAAGCTTTTTAAAAAAAAAAAAAAAAAAAAAAAAAGAGTCCCAGCAGTCCCGATCCATGGCTATGGATTGTAAATTTTCAATTAACATCAATAAAACATTAACTAATCTCCAATGTGTGATACTGCCTTAGTTTCTCCCTGAGCATTATAGTTATTCTTTACAGAAAGATGACAGATGTAGACATACACAATTAAAGGAATTTATTTTGCTTGACTATCTTATTTGTCACAAGAAATTTTCTCTTTTTTTCTTTTCAGTGAGTTTTTTTTTTTTTTAATAGAGTGGTTCTATAGATAGGAAATGCTACATGAATTTTCCAGTGAAAGCCACTATTAGTTTTACTTTATTTTGAGATATCACATTAAATGGGAATAATCTGAAAATGTAATATAAAAACAAAGCATCAATAAAACTGGGGGGAAAAGGGGATAAGGCAAAAGGCTCATAATAATCTTTTATATATCCAAGCAGGAGCTCATTTATGGACTTTGATTTAACTCTGGGTCAAAGATTGATGGGTCTCCTTTGTACATGTTCAGCCAAAGAGAGCACATACTGGGTCTATTTTGGACCAGAGTAACACTTCATCTGTCAGGAACTCAGCTCCCTGGGTAATTTAGAATAAAAACAAAAACAGAAAATAAATAAAACATGCCTTTATATAGAGAAAACAGAAGTCAAAACTCTCAACACTAAAGCCCTTCATTCCATAAGTGATTTACTCTTATTTTATACACATTTTTAATATTGATTATTTGGTTTCAAAATCCACAATAATTCCAAAGTAATAAATGAAAAGCAGGGAGAGGACAAGGGACAGGCAGGCTTACAGATAGCAGAAAAAAAATGACAAACTGAGGAAATAGAAAAACTATGCTAACTAGACACTGTTCAGTAAGTTCAGTAATCTGGCAGATATTTGATGTAAGAGCAAATGACCTTATAAATTTAATAGGGGAATTAGATTACTGAGTCAATTCAGAACATAATAAATATGGCTATAATGACCTTGAATTGTTTGGGAAAGGTTTAATTATATTCATTGTAGTCTCATTAATGAGGTTTCTATCAAAGTGGCTTAAGACTAGTGATTAAAAGCTCCTTGAAAGGTGCCTCTTATTATTAGTTTATATTTAAATATTCTAATAGTTATGTTAGGTTGAGTGAGAAAAACTAGGAAACTAATAATCAAGAATGAGTTTGAGCTTTGTTCAGAGCTTTCTAGTGTCGTCTTTTTTTTTTTTTTTTTTTTTTTTTTAATTGGGTCTCCTTATCTCTGCCTGGAAGTTCAGTGGCTATTCATGGGCTGATTCCAAAACTGTTTGGCACAGAAACTTTAATCTGCTCTGTTTTTCTGACCTAGGTTGGCTTACCTCCCTTAGGCAGTTTGGCAGCCCTCTGCTATTCACCATAATAGTGCCAGACTTCATGTTGACACCTGATCTGCTTTTTCCTTACTATAGCTCAGAAATGTCATACTCAAGTAATCCATCACCTTCAACCTCTCTAGCAACAGGGATTACAAGTGTGCACTATCCCATCAATTCTTAGTGACATCCTTAATAAATATAGGGACAGCTACTCTTTAGACTTACATTGGAATGCAATGCTTAATTCTACTTTGTCCTTGACAATTGAGTTTCTGCCTAATATCTGTGATACCTTCCTTTACCTTTAGCAAGATAATTTAAATGTATGAAGAGCAGATGAGGCAAAGACCACATCACAATTTTTGGAGCTCAGGCGATGAAAAAAGAAACTCCCTTGAGTAAATTGTTGAGGTATAAAGTCAGTTCTTCATAAGGATAGTTCTTTGACTAGTATCTGGGTGTTGACTTCTTACCACTTGAAAACAGTCCATAGACCATACCAAGTTAAAATGACTTCACATTGTGGCTTGAGCCACTGGGAAGACCATACACATGCCAAAGGTGTGTGCTCATTGTTTCCATCTCTTCTTTAGAGAGAGGCTGCAAATGGTAAAAACAGGTAGATAGCTTAGTATCTATTCCTTGGTCTAGACCAAAGAAAGGATTGGTTACTATATTTTATTACTTTAGCATTTGTTGAAACTATTAGCATTTCTCCTATCCTAGCCCCTTTTCTGTCAGAGTGCTTAAGGAACAATTGATAAATCAGAGAAATAGCTCAGGAGCAGGCTGAGTGAAGTAGTTCCATCTTTTATCAGGAGGTAAGGCTTGGAGAACAAATAGTACTAATATTCCTTCCTATTTGAGTAGCTTATTTAAGTAACATTTATGGTGACTAACTCTGATTCCTCATTTCTAATCCATTATGTTGGATGTCTTCAGCTGAGATGAGGTCTAATGCTTGAACCTAGTGCTGCCCAGATAGTGAAAAATGAAGTGAAAGTTTTGTTTCTTGATCTTTAAGTTTTAATCTCATTTTAAAAAATATGGTCTTAAGAAGTACCTATAGAAAAGTATATACATTGGAGGGATGTATCAGTGTAATGGAAAAGGTTTTTAGGAAACTATTGGATCATCCTTGGCTAAATTGTAATTACAACTGACATCCAGTTGCTTATTTGGAATTGAGGATAATGAAATGGGGTAGAATGACTTAGCTTTCCTCCCTTAATGCCTTGCCAGTACAGTGAGTCCCCGGAAAATAGGCACCAAGAATCACATAAAATTGGATTGAGAAGTGACTTGTAGCTTTTTGTAATTAAAAGGGTTGGATATCTGTTTTTCTGAAATGGTCTCTATCTCCCTCCCACTCAGATACACCCACCTAGCCACAATACAAGACTGATCATTCCTGACAGAACAAGTAGTTCCCAATGAGACATTGTGCCTGGTTGAGAAGATTACTTTTTTGTTGTTAACAGAATAGAACCTTTTGGATTTAAAACTGCTTGTCCCTTGAGCAAGGTGTGTTTGGGGCTGTACTTCCACCAGCTCTCAGATCCAGCCTGAATCTTAGAATGTAGATAATGTGATGTTGCCTCCAAAGCTCATGTGGATAAACTGAACCAGCCAGGGAATGCTAATTAGTATGTGACTTGAGAGTACTGCAGCTGCTGTATGACAACTATGACAACTATGATGACAATGTCCACCACCACTATTACTACTGTTGTTTCTGATACTATTGTTTCAGGATTCTCCAGCTCATTTTACAGAGGAGTAAACTGAAGCAAAGAGGCTTAAGTGATTTGACCAGTATCACAGAGCTATGAAATATCTGAGGCCACATTGGAGCCTGGCATTCTATCCATCGAGCCCCCTAACACTGCTGCTGCTTCTGAAGCTGCTCATTAATGACTAGATAGAATTCTGGGCCTGAAATAAGGAAAAAATGAGTTCAAGTGTGGACTTAGACCCTTACTATCTGTGTGACCCTAAGTGAGTCGCTTAAATCTCTGTCCACTGGAAAAGGAAATGCCAAGAAAACTCCATGTGAACCATGAGTCACAGAGTCAGACATGATTGAATAACAAAAACAACACTATTACTTTTATGGTGGGGCTTAAAAGTACAAGTCTCAGGCAATTAGATAGTGCAGTATGATAGAGCACCAGTCCTGAAGTCAGGAGGACCTGAGTTCAAATCTGTCCTCAGATACTTAACACTTCTTAACTCTGTGACCCTGGGCAAGTCACTTAACCCCAATTGCCTCAGGGGAAAAAAAAGTACAAGTCATCTTCTATCTCTCTTTTTACTAGAACAGAAACTCTGAATTCTTCTCCTGCAGATGTTCCGCTGAACTTCATTAGGAATTCTCTGGTAACTACATGGGAGGTCCCATTGGGTCTAGGACAGGTAGCACTTGGTTATTCATTTCTATTTTCTTTTCAGGAATGTTTGTGTTTCCTATATCTTTCATGTTACTGTGAGAAATAATTCATTTGAATCCCTATGCTCTCCCAATCAGTAGTAATCAGTTTGGTATGATTCCAAAGGGGTAGTGGATATAAATTCTATATATTGGGCCTCAGATTTTAAGTTCACTTGCCTAATCATAGGAAGCTAACTAGAAGCCCTTCACCCTTGTTTTTCCGTGTCATGGTGACCAAGCCTAGTGTGATAGAGATGATTGAATTATAATAGAAAGTCTTCCAACTTTTTTTTCTACCACCAGACCACTCTTGTCCAGCATGAGCTGGTGACCATCTCATGACCATCTTATGACCATTTAGTCAATGGGAATGCCTCATGCTTTGCCCGATCTGAGAAATACTAACTCTAATTGATGTATCTAAGAAGTAAGATCTATCAACCAATGAAATTTTATACTTTGTGTAACCTCCAGAATGTTCAGGTAACAAATCTGGTATCAAGCCTTATAAAAATTAGGCCCTGGAAGAAGGTAATATCTCAGGATGTGAGGAAGATCTGAGGTCCATGCTATTGATGTGGGCTATGGACTTTGAGAAAGTGCCATTGGTTCAGAGCTCTGACTCAGTCTCTTTTATTGTAGGTTGAACAACTTTAATTCCTACATTAATGGCACCCCAAGATGGAACTTCTTTGCCTGGACCTCAGCCTCTTTAGGCCAGCCCTGTAAGGGACCCAAAAAAGAAGTGCATACCTGGTCAAATTTTTGCCAATGGCTTCCCTGAGGACACCAACCCTGGAAGGTTGGACTCCCCTCACTATTTGTACTCAGATTCTCTGAGCCAAAGGTAAGTGTCTTCAAGATTGGTGAGTCTACCTTGATTTATACTAAATTCATTTTCTTTTAAAAGGGTCCCAGATTGAGTTAAGAGGAACTGTTTGAATTTGTAACTAATCTGTTTAAATTTATAAGCTCTGGAGCACTCAAATTCTGTCTTTATAAAATTTATATGGCCATAATATTAATATATATATTTTTTTTTTGCTTTTTTTTGCTAAGGCAATTGAGGTTAAGTGACTTGCCCAGGGTCACACAGCTAGGGAATGTTAAGTGTCTGAGATCAGATTTGAACTCAGGTCCTTTTGACTTCAGGGCTGGTGCTCTATCCAATGCGCCACCTAGCTGCCCCATATATGGCCATAATTTAAACTCTTTATACATAGGCTACTTTTTTTTCCTCCTCTGTTTTCTATATTTTCATTTTATTAAGATCAAGGTTATTCAGGAGTGGAATTGCTCACCTAGCTAATTTTAAAACTTCCTGTTAGCATGATTAAAATTGAATTTTTTTTTTTTTTTGGCCTTTAAATTATTTAACAAGGAACAATTAAATCATTCTTGTCAGTAGTGAAGAAATGTCTTAAGTTGGTTGAGGGGAACTTTTAGTGGTTCATTGTGTAGTGAAGAATCATTCAGAGGACTCTATGACCAGTCCCCTGGATGGGTAGGGTTTAAGAGAGTGATTCACTCTCCAGGGCTCTGACCTCATCTGGAGGAAGCAGTAATTCAGGCCAGACTCAATAGCTTCAGGGGAGAGATTCCCCAACTCAATTATAAACTTGTCAAGGTGTATGACCCTCCTATGAGTAGTCCCACCCTCTTCTGATTTGAGAAGAAGGCTCATTTTAGTTTTACAGAGATGACGAAAAGAAAGGTTATTATCACTTACATTTTTTTTTTTGGTTAAAGCTTTTTATTTGCAAAATGTATGCATAGGTAATTTTTCAACAATGACTCTTGCAAAGCTTTCTGTTACAAATTTTTCCCTCCTACTCCCCACTCCCTCCCCTAGATGGCAGGAAATCTAATACATGCTAATTATTTGTAATACATGTAAAATATTTGACAGATCGAATATGTGTATACATATTTATACAGTTATCTTGCTGTACAGGAAAGGAGAAAAACAAAAAAAAAACCTGAGAAGGAAAACACCAAGCAAACATCAATAGAGAGTGTATCACTTACATTTTTAGGATTAAATCAGTCACTCACAATCAAAGATAAATTTTTAGGAAGTAAAGGAAAGCTGTTATAAATTTTGCTAAATGTTCACTCATAGAGGACCTTTAAGCCCTAATTGACTAGTCTTAGGACCCTAGAATTTAAGCTTAGAAATTAAGAATTGGAAGTACTGGAGAATTTGCCAAAACAAATCCCTGAATACTACAGTGTTAGTTATAGGAAAAGAATTGTAATAAGTAGAACTTGAGTAGATGAAAGACTGCCTTCACTAATTCATAATCAGGAGTCAGCATTTTCAGTGTAGAACTTCTCAGATGGAATAAGACGAAAGGCAAAATACCTCAGGAATGTAGTCCCATTCTCTCAGGAGAAGTTCCTGGGAGAAGTTCCATTCTTGCAAGGTTGGAGACTCTCACAGAAGAAATATTATAAGGCATAAGAGGATAAATGCATCCTACAGGATCCCCATTGGGACAAAGGTGAACTCCCAATATGTGGAAAGACTAAAGAGCCATTTATCTGTGTAAAGTCTGGCTTGAGAGCACAAAATATCTAGGGAATTGTTTTGGCCAAAGTATGCAATTTGTGATTACTTTAAAAGTTATGAAATTATATTGTTCAATCTTCCAAAATCAGCTTAGAACAAATGAGCTATTGATACTGCTAAACTTTTCATCAGTCTCAGTTTTTCTACCTGTGATACTTTGCCAAAAATCTAGAGGAATGGAATCTTCTACTAGGGATTTGTTTTAAATACAAAGTGCACTTTAAATGAGTGAATCCAATTGGCAAACTAGACTGAAGCAATTCATATTGTTACTAAATTACATATTTTATTGATTCTAAAAGCATTGCTATAAACTATGCCCAAAGGGCTATCAAACTGTGCATACTCTTTGATCCAGCAGTGTCTTTACTGGGCTTCCTAAAGAAATCATAAAGGAGGGAAAAGGACCCACATATGTAAAAATGTTTGTTGCAGCCCTTTTTTTTATATATTAAAGCTTTTTATTTGCATAACATATGTATGGGTAGTCCCTCAACACTGATCCTTACAAAGCTTTCTGTTACAAATTTTACCCGTAGTCCCCTTTCCTTCCCTAGATGGCAGGAAGTCCACTACATGTTAATTATATTAAAATACTTAAAAAGTCAAATATATGTATACATATTTCCATACTTATCTTGCTGTGCAAGAACAATCGTATCTACATGAACAAAAAAATATCTGAGAAAGGATACCCAATGCAAGCAAACATCGATACAGACCATGAAAATGTTACGTTGTGGTCCACATTTCACATCCCTCTCTCTGGGTGTATATGGCTTTCTTCACTGAACAATTGAAACTGGCTTGAGACATTTCATTGTTGAAGAGAGCCATGTCCATCAGAATTGATCATCATATAATATTGTTGTTGCTGTGTATATTGATCTCCTGGTTCTGCTCATTTCACTCAGTATCAGTTCATGCAAGTCTCTCTAGGCCTCTCTGAAATCATCCTGCTGGTCGTTTCTCATAGAACAATAATATTCCATAACATTCATATACCATGATTTGTTCAGCCATTCTCCAACTGATGGGCATCCATTCAGTTTCCAGTTTCTTGCCACTACAAAAAGGGCTGTGTGGCAGTGTGTAGTTTCTGTGTGGCAGAAGGTAGTTGAAAGTAAATGATACTGCTACAGTTTAAGTCAATTGTTTAGATAAATTAAAACACAGTAAAACTTGTGTTCGTAACAGTTAGTGAAAATAAATTCAAATTGTATAAATTAGACTGTAATGAGTTAGGGATAGAATTAAGTAAGAATTTTCAACTAGATATAAGAATGAATTAAGTGCATGTACCCCTGATAGAGGGTGCTCAGATTTGAAAAGATCAAATTAAAATAAGCATATGGCTTATAAAAGTTTAAAATAGTAAAATTTTGAGGGGAAAAAGCAGACCTTGCAAATTATTTTATATGCTCTACACACACACATACACACACACACACAGAGAGACCTCTTATGATAGGTTGGATTAAGAAAAAAAAATGGATTTACTATGATTTGAAATAGAGAAAAAGTTACACCCTGAGTCCTTCAGACAATCTCCATTAGATAGTTTTCCAGTGGTGAAATTTTTCTTAATATTATATGGAGTCAAAACTACATAAAAATGTCATGCTAATTCAAATCATTACCAAATATAATGAGGTGGAGTTAGCTGAGAAAGTCTGAAGATTGATAAGATCACTCACTGAGTCAAGCAGGGAAAGCCAGCTTAGCCTTACAGTCCCACTCCCTGTGAAAGTCATGGTTAAATCTACCTTGCCGTATCTCATTAGAAAGCCAAGTTATTTAAAGCCCTGAGGTTAAGTTTCCCCTATAATAAATCTGTCCATGTCTCAAGCCATTTTTGCTGAATCCTTTTGGATTAGCCTACCATAGCATTCTGCCTTGGGGTGTTTTTTTTTCCTCACCCCTTCCCCATGCCTGATGGTATCTTTCTTCTCCTTAATTCTAACTAACTCTTTAGAACTAACCTCTTCTATAGATTTAACCTGCCAGTCAATGAAGCACTCCCACCTCTTTCCCTTTCTTCTGGTTAATTGTGCGTTCCACTAGGGAACTTGTCTTTCCCATTGTTAATGGTTAAAACCACTTTCCTCTCTAACTGTGGTCTTCCAAATCAATTTCATATTTACCATTCCTGGTGTCTGTTGTACCTCCTATTTTGTCTGTAACCTCTTCTCATAAATGAAACTACCTTTTTGCCAAAGAGAAATACCATTGTAAATTTTTCACCTAACTGAACTCTAACAGCTGGTGCCACACCCCAACATTTGATGCCAATTGTTTTTTAAAATCGCATCATTTAGTGCCTAAACATCAATCACATCATTTGGCATTGAACCTCATATACATCAAAATATATGCATATATAAAAGTGTGAATATAATGATGATATTGGGCCTTGAAATATAGACTCTTAGGTAATGTCCTTATTAAAAATTGATATTTTAAGTAATTGAACTATATTTAATTTAAGTGAATTCAAAGTTAAATTAGAGTAATAAGAATTTCTCTTAGTTCATAACTATTAGGAAATTAGCTCCTCTTTTGATGAGAGGCAAAATTAAAATTCCTAACAGCAAAACTACAGTTTTGGAAAATATCAGAACTTTGTAAAAGAAAGAGTCATTTAGGAATTAGGATCTTTCACAGTCAACAAGCACCAAAATAGAAATTGCCTTTGGGAAAAAGTGTTTTGTTAAGAGTGAATCATATGTTTGCTTGCATTTAGTTTTCCTTCTCAGATTTTTTTCTTGTAGATCTGATTTTTCTTGCACAGCAAGATAATTGTATAAATATGTATACATATATTCGATTTGTCAAGTATTTTAACATAATTAACATGTATTAGACTTCCTGCCATCTAGGGGATGGGATGGGAGGGAAAGAGGGAAAAATTTGTAACAGAAAGCTTTGCAAGGGTCAATGTTGAAAAATTACCCATGTATATGTTTTGCAAATAAAAAGCTTTAATTTAAAAAAAATGAATCATAAAGAAGAGAGGTAGTAACTTAGTATTGTGATAAGAATAGCAGAGAACCTTTTAGGGTAATTGATAGAGAAAGGATTATCTCTTTGCTCCAGTTTAAATAGTTGTTCTAAAAGATTATTAATTTAGAAAATTTAAAGGAATTAGTTTGACTCTTTGGATAACTTGAGAAACAAAGAAACAGCGATTGGGAAGTTTGGAGTGTCACCATGAGTTTTTTTTAATATAAGCCAACTAAAATTAATGGAACCTTGTGCAAAATAAAGTTTAATTATTGCTACTAGTCATTACATATTAAAATTAACTGGGTTGAGACTATTATAATGGTAGTAAATTAGAGAATTTAATCAGTCTTTATATGTATAAAGAGAATAATTATTTATACTTACATCCCAGGATTATTGGGAGAAACACATAGTTGTGAAGTATTTAACACAGTGCCTGGCTTGTGTAAAGGATAAGTACTGTACTATTCAGACCTTATGTTAATACAAGTGAAAAAAATGGTATGTCATTTATAGTTACTTTTCTAATTGACATGGAATGTTAACAAAATTGAGAAATTATAGACTAAACATTTTAAAGTATTACTAAAAGTGGGCTTAAAGTTACTTTCAGGACATAGAAAAGGCATGTGGTAGATACTATATAAACTACAATGTTTAGGACAAAAATGCCAGGGGTAATAAGATAAATGACTTTCTTTGAATTGATAAGTTTGAAAGATATTTAACTAAATTATTAGTGATGGGAACTATGAAGCAAAGTTGTTCTCTTTCTTATAAGGAGATACTGGAGGGCACCCATCTTGCTATAGTCAACCGTGATCAAGTAAATGAGCAAAAGGTACAAAAAGGAAGCTAGTCACTATTTGTATAGAATGATGAGAGACCCAAACTCTTAAATGAGCTTCAATTGTCTCAATAATGTGAAGCCAAAATTCTCTTAATCAGCCCATTTGTCTTTTTATTATCTAGAACTCCAATCTGTAAGACATCATCTTTAAAGATAGTCATGGGAACCAAGTTTTCTCAGATTATTTTTAAGCCCAATACATATCCTTGTCAGTCCCCAAATCCTACCTTTTATCTCCTCCTTCAGGTAAAAATTCCCTCTTTACAAAAGTATGTTTTAAAATTATTTTTGGATTTTGTCTGTGATCTTTCCTTGCAAATAAAGGCTTTTTGGCAAAGAGAATACCATTGTGATTTCTTCACATGTGCCTTGTGGCTCACTTTTTGAACTAGAAATTGCTCTCCCAACCCTCATCATCTTGGTGCCAAATCTGGCTGGCCTTCTTCTTGCCAAAAGAGGTCTCCCTTTCCTCCCTTCCTCCCCTCCCCGTTTGTTCAGTCTTATTCCTACATGTAACAAGACTGCTATTTGATTGGAGTTAATTGGGGATGCCTTGATAAGTTGCTTTGCCATTTTTTGTGTGGACCCCAATTTTCTAGGATGCTACATTTGTGGGAATCAAGCTATGAGGATAGGACAAGGACCTTCTAACCCTTAGGATTCTCCCCTGGAGTGCCTTCTCAAAAATTGAAAAAAATTTAAAGAAAGAATTTTAAAGAAGCAGTGTTTTATTTTTTTATAATAATGCTTAGCCATTTTATTCTATGGAGTATAGAGGAAGATAGCTAACTAACGGCAGTCTAAATTATAATACTATATTGCAATTGGATTTGTTCTGTAGTGAGGAAAGGAAGTGCTCTGATATGTCTTATATCCAAGCATTTATGGCACTCTCCCACAATCCTGACCTGAGGAAAAAAAAAACGGAAAATGGTCTTGACCTATCTTTTTTTAAAATCCTTGTCAGTATAGATAAAACAACCCAAGAGCAGGGACTGGATATTCTTGATGATCAGATCTTATTTTCCATCCAGAATCCGTCCCCTCCCTAGACTCTAGGACCCTGGATTTTTCATCATCAACCTCCAGGGACCTAGAACCCCACTTGCATTCCTACCTCCCTACTTCCTCTACTCAAATCCAATACCTCTTTGGCTGATCTTGTTCTCAGCCCTTCCAGTACTCATCATAGAACCTCATTTTTTAGCTCCACTTCCACTCACTCCTCTCCTACCCATCAGGGAAGTCCCTGATCCCACAAGAAGAACGAACGATGTGTGGTACTCACACATCTCTATGATTGAAATGAAAGAAAAGCTTTGTGATTATTTAGAAATCCCCTCAGCTTTATGGAAGGCTTCTGCTTGGTGTCCCTTCAGTTTGATATTACTTAGACATTTTCCTAGTTTTTTAATATTTATTATATAGTTTCATTAAAATGGAAATTTTTTATTGTTTGTTTTTTTTCCTTTTTTTTTTTTTTTTTCTGAGGCAATTGGGGTTAAGTGACTTTGTCCAGGACCACACAGCTAGGAAGTGTTAAGTGTCTGAGACCAGATTTGAACTCAGGTCCTCCTGACTTTAGGGTTGATGCTCTATCTACTACACCACCCAGCTGCCCTGGAAATTTATTTTGATTCCATTCCTGTAATTGACTATATACGTGACAATGTTTTTCTTTTTCTTTATTTTGTATTTAAATTTAAATTTAAATTTTTATTTTATTTATTTAGCTGAGGCAATTGGGATTAAGTGACTTGCCCAGGGTCACACAGCTATACTATAACTTCACTTCACTCAGCATCAGTTCATGTTTTTCTGAAATCTGCCTGCTGGTCATTTCTTTTTTTTTTTTTTTTTTTTAATTTTTTTTGCTGGTCATTTCTTATAGATTTCTTATAGAACAATAATATTCCATTATATTTATATTTTTATTTATATACTATAACTTATTTAGCCATTCCCCAATTGATGGGCATTTTCTCAATTTCCAGTTCTTTATCGCCACAAAAAAAAAATGGCTGTTATAAATATTTGTTTAAGTCTTTTTTGTTTTTTAAAATCTCTTTGTGATAAGTCCCTAGCAGTGATATTGCTGGATCAAAGAGTATGCAAAGTTTGATTGCCCTTTGGGAATAGTTTCAAATTGCTCTCCAGAATGGTTAGATCAATTCACAACTCCATCACCAATATTTCAGTGTCCTAACTTTCCCATATCTTCTCTAACATTTATCATTTTCCTTTTATGTCAGAGTAGCCAATCTGATAGGTAAAAGATGGTGGCTTAGTGCTACTTTAATTTGCATTTCTGTAATCAGTGGTGGTTCAGAGCACTTTTTAAAAAAAATATATTCCTATCCTTTGACCATTTACCAATTGGTGAATGACTTGTACTCATATAAATTTGACACAGTTCTCTCTGTATTTGAGAAATGAGGCCTTTATCAGAAATAATTGCTGTAAAAATTATTTCCCAGGTTTGTTGTTGGTTGCATTGGTTTTGTTTATGGAAAACCTTTTTTAATTTAACATAATTAAGAGAATAATATAATAAGAGAGTAGTGCTTTCTATTTGGTTATACATTTTGCCCTGCTCTATAGATCTGACAGGTAAACTATTCCTTGTTTGATTTGCTCATGATTTTATGTCTAAATTATGTACCCATTTTGATCTTATTTTGGTATACAGTATAAGATGTTGCCTTTGGGTTTTTTTTTAAATTTTTTTTTTAACCACACTGTTTTCCAGTTTTCCCAGCATTTTTGTCAAATAGGGAGTTTTTGCCCAGAAGCTGTGCTCTTTGGATTTACCAAATATTAGATTACTATGATTATTTACTACTCTGTCTTAAGTGCCTTTTCCATTCCTTGTATATCTATTCCACTGATCCATTATTCTATTTCTTAACTAATATACCAATAGTTTTGATATTTGCTGCCACATAATATAGCCAAAGTGATTTCTTAAATTATAGGTCTGGCCTTGTCCTTCTCCCATTCAATAAACATCAGTGGTTCCCTGTTACCTTCAAGATCAAATGTAATATCCTGTTTGCCATTTAAAGCCCTTCATAACTTCATTCCTTTTCTACCTTTCATCTTCTGAAACTTTTTTTTCTAAGTACCCTTTCCCTCTAAGTACCCTACAATATAGCTACGCTGGCCTACTTATTATTCCTTGCACACATACTCCTATTCTGAGCTTTTGCCTTTCCATGGGCCTGAAATGTCCTCTCTCCCCTCACCTTTGCCTCCTGATTAGCTTTAATACCCAGCTTAAATTTCTTCTTCTGCAGGAAGCCTTTTCTGCCCCTGCAATCCTACTCCCATTATAGTTCCTTACCCTCTGAGATTGCTTTGGATCTACTCTGTATATATCATGTATGTTTATTTCTATTATTAGAATGTGTCCTTTGAAGGCAGATACAATGCTGGCAGGTCGGTCTTTGTATAACCTGGATGATAAAGTGATGGCCCATAATAAATGCTTAAATACTTATTGATATTTATTGACTTACCACTAGAGAGGATGAATCCATTTTCAGTGATTATGAGAATCATTAATAAAAAGTTTTATTTTATAACATATTTATTCATTAGGTTTCTGTTTACAATTCCATTGTCAAAATGAATAACTTCTTGATATAAGCTCCCAGACCTTCACAAGCTTATCAGAAAAACAATATGTAATTTACTTGCTATCAGTGTTTTCACAAAATGACATAAGTTAAGCATAGGGTTTCTAGATAGCAAAGGATTATCATTTACAATAGAAACAAACAAGACCCTTATTAGCAAAGGTATTAATTCTTCTTTCTAGTTGGACATTCACCCCTGGGATTGTTATAAAACACACATTAGACACAAAAAGAACTCTGGAGTTAGAGGAAGATTGTACAACTCCAGACAATACTTTTCAGAAGAAGGAAGTTTAAAGCACGAGAAATATGTAACACATTCATTTCTACCAAAGATTCTGCTGTGGTCAATTTTCTAAGTCTGTGCTTTAAAAGCATGTATTTAAGATGTTATCTTATTAAGACAAAACATTATAAAATGTTACAAAGAATATACAACAAAATAACAATAAATTCAATAAATTTTATATACTTGCTTGCCAACTTGGGAGTAACTAATGATATTGAGTGCTTAGAATTTTCCTATTAAAATGTGTGCAAGTCTTCAAATAACCATGAAATAACCATACAGCTATGAAAGCTGTAGTCAGATTTGATAGTTGCAAGTGGGTTCATTTGGCACACTAACTTGACACAATACAGTCTGAGAACAACAAAAAACTTATACCTTATGTTAGAATTAATGAGCATAGAGAAAAAAAGGACTTCTGTGTTTGGGGTCTTTTTTTCTGCAGAGAATTAAGAGTGCCTATGTACAGGCAAACAAATGATAGTATTTCTTGATAAAAAGATCCCTAAAATATAGGAAATTATAGAATCTTGGTAAAAAGAAGAGCACATCTATATAAGGTCAACTATATCTGATTGGATTATCAGGTGCCAAGGAGAAGCCAACACTATGTACAGATTTTTTTACATCATGAGTTTAAGTGGCATTGTTTACTCACCTTTTGGAACCTTCTTAATTTGGTCCAAATTTTGCTTAGCAAATGTATTAATTCTTGAAGATATAGTAACTATTTGGACTGGGAGTAGAGGTAGGGTGAGCAGGCTTTGAGTGCTCTTGGGTGGGGAATTATTCTGATCCATCACTATCCTTTACAATACACAACACTTAATTGTATCAATAATTCAGCCAAAAAGTTTTGTAGGATTCCTTTTTTGTCCTAACAATCATAGAACATAGACTAGATGCCAACTTAACAGTTCAGATTCAGCCCAATTCATCATTTTATTTAGTAATATTAAGAACCCTATGGCTAGGTGGAGTAGGAGGAAACCTGTCCTCACCTGCCTAGGACCTTCTGCAAAATAGAGAGTCGATCTAAAGGAAATGTGGCAGTCTCTCTTTTCCCTTTCCATTTCCTTTTTGTATAGTTCTCATGGAAATAGGTGTTTGTGGGAGTCTTATCATAATGGACTTTAGGATTCATCCAGTCTAAACACTTCATTTTAAAAATGAGGAAACTATGGGCCAGATAGTATTAAGGGACTTGCCCAAGGTCACATAGCCTAAGAATGATAGGATCAGGTCTAGAACTCAGGACTCTTGACTCCTAAACTAGTCTGACTATTTCAGAAAGAAAATACTTTCTATTCCCTTAAGTCTAAGGAAAGGAGAAGCAATAAGCTAGCAGTCAGGGTTAAGTACATATGGCTTTGATAAAATCAATTAAACTTTATTTTGTAGAAACTTGAAAAGGCTTTTCATAGGAATAACATGTAAGAAAAACTATATAATACTTAATAGGTTAGAGTGGTGCTTTTGTTAATGCCGTAACAGACAACTGTTGCTAACCAAATATGTTTTCTACAATTCCATTTTTTTGTACTAAGATACCCATTAGGAAGTTAGGCTTTTACTCATAGAAACAAGTTTATATATTCTTCTGGGTAACCCAAAATGATTGGATCCTTTGTAGAGTGAATACTGTGAGTGGTTTCGAGGAGTAGCTAGAACCAGAAAAAACATCTTGAAAAAGGATCTCTTTCACAACCCATCCCCACTGTTAATTCATTGCTTAACATAGCCACTCTCTTCATATTCTTATTTTTTGACTTTAGGTTCAAAGTAGCTTCAGTTTTTTGGCAATATGAAGCAAAGCACTACAAAGCTAAAAAAGAAGCATATAATAAACTGCTTGAACTTAGCCAATTCATTGGAGAATGTCCAAATGCAGACTTCACATTACTACAGGTGCCATCAGAAGTGAGAATATCTCCACTGTCACAAGTCTACTGACTTTTAGAGAACTTTGTTTTTAGATTTGCTTCAAGAACAAATTGAATGGGAAATCTCCCAGAGAAGATCCATCATTTTGCTATCACTTAAATTTGAGATGCAATCTTAGTCATGGTAATACTTATTTGTTCTTTTAAGGGTGATATCTTATGGGAAGAGATTAGGTTAAAGTCATTAATGTGCAAAATATGTTTATTTATTTATTCATTGTAAGAAATGCAGGAACCAGAAGGGAGAAGAAGAATTGTGACCCAGAATTAAAAAGCTTCAATTAGGAAATCAGGATTCTGTCAGGTTACCGTTTTGAGATGTTTTAGAGTATTAGAAGAGCTTACAAAACTGTCAGTTTACAGTCTTCCTTGAGTTGGTTCTGCCTGCCTTTGGCTAGGTGAACGTTTTCAAATAGTTCATAGTCATCCTGCACATTATCAAGGGTCTTCCCAGCTCCCCGAAAACCTTTCTGGCCAATGCTATTCTTTGGAGAGATTGTCTGTCCTCGGTAGACTTGAGCCTGGTGCTTACAGATACCAAACTTACTCAGTAGAATGAAAACATCTCGCCGGAAAGCCTTGGTGAAGATTGCATAAAGGAATGGATTGGCACATGAATTAAGTGGGTAGAAAAGGACTAGCAAGATTTTTGAGTTGCTAATAGTGATGAGGGGTTTATTCATAACAGCTGACAAAGCATAGAAGGAAATTGGGGCCATGCACATGAAATCAGTGAAGATCAGGACAGCCATCCTCTTGGCAATTTTGGTATCTTTGTCACCTGGGCTATACTGGGGATTTCGGACAGTGATGTAGATTTTTACATAGCAGGCACAGATGATGATAAAAGCAATGATGTTCAGCAGCAGGACTACAATGATATAGGTAAGAGCAAGGGGAGTCTCTGTATCCATGGGGAGGCAGATACTAACTTTGACATAACTGCTGACCCCTACCAATGGAAGCAGGGCTAGGAGAAAACAGCAAACCCAACCACCTAACATGATCATAAATGCATGCCGTAGCCGGATCTTCCTGTCCAGGCGCATGGCAAAAGTGATAGCATACCAGCGCTCTAGTGTGATGATTGTCAGTGTGTACACAGATAGTTCACTAGCAAATACAGTGAAAAATCCAGCTGTGTTGCATCCAGAGCCAGTCTGCCAATCAATGGCATAGTTGTAGTACTCAGAGCGGGTATAGAGGTCAACAGAAGCAATAAGGAGCAAGTAGATCCCCATACAGAAGTCAGCAAAGGCCAAGTTGCACATGAGAAAGCGTGGGACAGTAAGTTTGTAATGGCTGGTGAGAATAATAAACAGGACAAAGAAATTGCCAAGGAGAGCCAGGAGGTTGACAAACCATACTATAATTCTAAGAAACTTATATCCCATTATATCTTCACAAGGGTTGAATTCATCTGGCTCTGGGGAGCATGCCACATCCTCATTGCCTCCACACACAGTATAGTCATAATGGCTATCGAATGCCTGTATAATCAACTCTTGAGGATTTTTAAGTTCTTGGCCAAATCCAATATTCTCATCCTCCTGTTCTTCAAAGAAGACATAATAATGGGAATTGCTATGGAAATCCTGTACTGTAGAGTCTCCTTCATACACTTCATTTGTGTGGTTCTGTTCCTCCGAATAGTCCTGGTAGAAGGGACCATTTAAGGCATTGACAGATTTCTTCTGACGCAAGCTCTGAATGCTGCTCTGGTTGCACATTAGTGACTCAAGGATTCTGAAAGGCAACAGAGATCAGGGACTTGATTTTTTCTGGTGATCATCCTAGAAGGAAGTTAATTCTGACCTAACTCCAGCCTTCTTAACAAGTACATCTTAACATCTTGTCTCATCTCTTAATGAGTTCAACTAATTTTCCTGGGACAGAGTAACATCTCTGGAGACTTGGATATTCCTATCTATGTTGAAGTTGAGGAAAAGCCAACATGGTTTACTTTAGGGTTTATCTCTCTCAATGTCACATGCCATTGAAACAGATTTTCCTGATCTCTCCTGTTTTCTGTTACAGCTAGATATGTTTTCTCTGCGCTACTTTTTGCTTTCCTGTTTGATCCTGCCCCCATAGTTGGACCCAGATTTATCACCAAAAGGATAGATATTTAGAAGTAGGGAAGATAGTCAAGTGCAGAGGGGGTCAGGAATCATGATAAGAAAGGAAGAATGGGAATGTAAAAGATATAGGATAGGAAGAGAAGAGGATAATCAAGCTGGTATGGAGGGGGAGAGACCCACACCTTTGAAGTTTGATACATGGCCTGAAATTGTAATAGTTTTTTAGCCTGCTTTGAGTAATTAATCCACATTATTTAAACATTCTTCATTCTGGTTGCTTATGTTAAATATAATACCACTAAAGGATAGGGATCTTGTTCATATAACTTGCTTTGTAGAGTATTATGTACAAATGTCTACTAAATCAAGTGATGTCAACAAAAACAAATGATATTCCATTGTGTCATGATAATTGGTACAGTCACAAAGTACTGGGTTTTTGAGCTCTGAAGATGAGCAGCTAGTCCAAATGGCATTACTTCTGACATTCATCACTCTCTTCTACCCACAAAGCACAACCTTGGGTATCAGGATCATAACTTTAGAACTAGAAGGGACCTTAGAGTTTATCTAGTCAAACCCCCTCTTTCTTCAGATAAGGAATCTGAGGGTCATATCCATGCCATACACTTACCCTTTGTTTTTCTTTCTGTTCTTGAAGGCACAGCAGTGACTTGGGTAGGAAAGGTCAGCTCGTGTCAGTTGAAGGAAACTCAAAGAAAAAGGAAGCTTCTTAAGAGTCCAAGTATTTCTTGCTATCAATTCTTTCAGATGCTCCAGACCCTTAGGTGGTAGGGCAGTAACACTAGTGTAAGAAACGTCCCTGTGAGTTTAAAAGCGGATCAGTAAGGAGGCTTAGTTAGCAGGGAGACTTTTTTTGGGGGGGGATTAGGTGTAAGTAAATGTGTTTAAATTTTTAAAATTAAGCATTTAATAGCCAATAAAAATTGAATATTTCCCTTTTCAAAGAAGAATAGAAAAAGAGAATTAAACCACGCATCTTTTTTTTAAGCTAAAACAATTTTTAATACTTTTAAAAAAGTTTTGAGTTCTAAATTCTATCCTGCCCTCCCCTGAAACAGTAAGCAATCTAATAGTTTGTACATGTGCAATCATGTAAAACATTTCCATAGTAGTCATTTTGTACAAGAATACTCAAGAAAAACAATGGGAAATGAAAAAGAATGAGAAAAAGAGAGAGAAAGGGAGAGAGAAGCAGAGGAAGAGAGGGAAGAAAGAAAGAAAGAAAGAAAGAAAGAAAGAAAGAAAGAAAGAAAGGAAGAAAGGAAGAAAGGAAGAAAGAAAGAAAGAAAGGAAGAAAGAAAGAAAGGGAAAAAAAGAACCATGCGCCATTTTCCATTGGATTTTGTATTTTTAAAAAGAGTTCTGGTTATCTTTCTGCCTGCTTTTATGATTCCTTTTAAGTAATGGCGCTATTATTAAACTCATTTATACAGATGATTCAGAGAAGTCAAGGAGGATGATAACTCAGAAAAGCTATGGGGGCGTTGGTAAGAAGGTCATTGGTGACTTGAAGAGAGGAGCTTTTCTTTAATGAAGTGGTCCACATAAGAGGTAGATTGCAGGAACTGAAGGCATAAGTGGGTGGTGAAGTGGAGATAGCAAGCAAGTGTAGGAGAAAGGAGAAGAGATAATAGCTTGAGGTAGATAGGTAAGTCAAGGAAGTTTTTTTTTGTTGTTGTTTTTTGTTTTTTTAATTGCAGAAGTTAATTGCAGAAAAAAGATCTTTGTACTCCATGAGAGTTAGCCTCTAAAGAGTATTATACACATAGGAAACAAAAATCCATTTGAGTAAAGTTCTTTTAGATGGATTGAACCTTAATGCATAGGTCACAAGAGCCATCTCGAATTGAAATGACTACAATTGTATTTTTTTGGTAGAGAAAAAAATAGTAGCATTGTGCCAAGAACAAGACTGTCCCTCATTCTGAATACCATAAGGGGGAAAATGACTTATTGATTTTTATTTTTCAGGTGAGAACTAATAAGAAGTGCAAAAAAAAAATCCTCAGGGGTTGCAAAGTAAATCTTTTAATAGCTTATATAAAACATTGCTGGAAATTAAATGTGCTACAAAATAAAATATAGTTCATTCCAAATAATTTTTTTTAATCTATTTAGTGTATAATTTTAGGTTATCTGTGCCACTACTTTCCTTTCTTGGAACAAATAATCGACTTGTGGTATGCTCATTTATTTCAAAAATAATTCTTGAGAACATAATATATGTAAGACACTGTGCTATAACACCTGTAGGTTCTTTTTGCAGAGAATAATTATTGCACTTCTTGACCTCTTAGTCTAGCATGGGAGATAAGATAATTGAAAACAACTAGGAATGATGTATGTATATGGAATAACAGAGAAAATTGAAGGCAATGTGGAAGGGTTAGAGGATGCTGATTTGAAGGCACAAGACTTCTAAGTTCAAATCTTGATTCTGTTAATTGCAACCTGTTAGGCAAGTCACTTAACTGCTTTGGGCCTCACTTTTCTCAGTAATACATTTAGGAGGTTGGATTGAATTCTAAGGTCCCTTCTATCCCTCGCTCCATAATCCTGTGATGTCAGATGCAAAGTACCAGAATTTATGAAAGACCTCATACTAAACTAGGGCCTTGAGGAATTTCCTCCTCCTTCCCCACCCTTAAATCAATCAAGAAAATAGCTTACTAGAAGTCAGATGTGGAATACAAAGAAGGACAAAATCAATCTTTGCCCTCAAGAAATTTACATTCAAATGGATAAAACACAGAAATAATCAGGTTGTACTAGGAATACCACTGGACTAGAGTCAGGGGACCTACTAGCCATGTGAAATTTGGATCTTAGGTTCTCTTAGTCTCATTTAGGCAAATGAGGATGATAATGCTTGTACTTCTTAGTTTTGATATTTTCAAGTACTTAGTAAACCTTAAAGTGCCATAGAAACAACAACCACAACAATAACAACAGTAATTGTAACAATTTGCATTTATATAGTATTTTATGGTTTATAAAGTGCTTTATATATCTTAACTCATTTAATATTTAGAAATGTAATCTATCTAGTGTGAGCTCCCTGTGTGACTTTCAGCAAGTCTTTAGTTTCCTTAGCTATAAAATGAAGGATTTGGACTAGATCTGATATCCCTTTAGATCTAAACCCTATGAATCTTTCACCCTCCCAATGGAGTTCATCTCACTAGCTCCTAGGCCTCTTATTCTCCATCTCTTGTTCCAAGCTAGTTCTCATCTCCATCCCTTGCCTCTGAGAAGTATGTCTACATGCAAAAAAGGTGGCAGAACATCATGTATTAGGAAGATATACCTAGTTGAAAGGCTCAGAGGGCAGCTGGGTGACACAATGGATAGTGTGCTAGGCCTGGAGTCAGGAAGATTCCTCTACCTGTATTCAAATCTGGCTTAGCACTTTACTAGCTGTGTGAGCCTGAGCAAGTCGTGTAACCCTGTTTACCTCAGATTTGTCATCTGTAAAATAAGCTAGAGAAGCTCATTTTACCACTCCACTCCAGAGTCTTTGCTAAGAAAAAAAGCCTTAAGGCGCTATTTATATGCCAATTACTAGTAAGTGACTATTTAGCCAATGGTACTCATTTAGATAAAATATTACACATATTCAACTTTAATATTCCAAAACGTCATTCAATAGCTTATATTTATATATACCATTCTAGTCTAGGGTATTTGGTTTTCTCTCCTTTGGCTCATGATCCATTGGTTATTTTCATTGCCCTATAGCTAGGAAAACTCAAATTTGAACCATTCATTCCAGATATGATGATTCTATATTTCTTGTAGCAAGATCTGTCAGAACTAATGTTTCTGTGTACTACTGTGGACCTCACCCACCTGCTTTTAAAACATTTCTGAAAGCTGTCTAGTCATTTGCCAATATTTTTATGCATCCTCTTATTTATGTATCCAATGTTTTAGAGTTGAGGTTGTTTAATGGTTTACAGTCATGTTTTACTCTTCCTGACCCTTGTGGGGTTCTTTTGGCAAAGATACTGCAGTGATTTGCCATTTTCTTTCTCCAGCTCATTTTTACAGATGAGGAAACTGAGGCAGAGTTAAATGATTGCTCAGGATCATATAACTAATAAGTGTCTAAAACTAGATTTGAATTCAGGAAGAGAAGTTTTCCTGACTTCAGGCCCTGCCCTCTGCCACCTAGCTGATTTTATTTTGTAGTTACTCTGTAGGATTGTCGCAATCTTTAACTTTGCATTGCCTGTGGAGCACCCCAGGTGTGTGTGTGTGTGTGTGTGTGTGTGTGTGTGTGTGTGTGTGTGTGTTTTCCTTTGGGCTGAAATACTCTAGTTATATTCTGAGAAGCATTATTCACTTGGCATATACCCAGTATAGTGCCACACATTGTCACAGAATAAAGTCTGTTTGTTTCCTACTTTGCAACGCATTTTATGGTTGGTGAATTGTGTAGCTGGGCAGCCAGATTTGCATGGTATATTACTCCAGTAGGGACTTCTGCCATTCTTTTCCTTCCCAGCATAGCTGCTCTGAGTATCAGCTTGGTGTGCGTGGAAAAGAAGCATTGAATTGAATTATATTAAATCAAATTAAAAGAGCATTTTGGTTTGGGATTTCTTTTCCCTTTGTGTGTGGTCTTTTTGTTTTAAAAGACTAGGTAAAATGAGGATAAACAATAGGATGCTGAGCTAGAGAAGCATTCAATTCAAGTGAATTGCTCAATTCAATTTCAACATTTATTTGATACCTATTCAGAAAGCATTGCTTCAACCCATTGGCATTATTAGTTATAATGCTCTAGCTATTTACATAGTCGGTATTGGTAATAGCAGAAGTTAAATGAGCTCATATTAGTTTGATCTACCACCGTCAGGTACACTGTATCTTGACCCTCACATCATGAGGTGGTCTTCAAGAACAAAGAATAACAATCAACACAGTGGTCCGAAGCAGAGATTGAAGAATACTTTGTAATTTAAGTGACATTTCTTATTTCTCCTTTCCAAGTATCTTTCCCCAGTTTCCCAAAAGAAATAAAATTCTCCAGTTAGAGCTATATCTGTGGATTACAGGACAAAGTGGGTCCATTTCTCTAAAAGACAGCCACTATTCAAATGTGTATTTTTTTTTTTTACCTAAAAGGAAAAATAACCCAGACTGAGGAAAAAATAATTTTCTTGAGATTGGTTTCAGATGAGTTTTGTCTTACTCTTAGACTTTAGATTAAGTACATTTATGCTGGTATGATAGCTCCAGATGGTAAAATTTACTTTTTAGGTAACATCTAAAGTGGCAGTCTTACAAAATAGTAAAGATTAATTAGAAATTAAAGTGGACATATTATTTTGAAATTTGCAGACTAAGATTATAAGAAAGCAAACATGACATGAAAAAAGTAACAATATAATTCATTAAAAAAACAGTCTGGGCAAAATCATTTCAATTCGTAGTGTTCAAGGAAACTCACTGAAACTGTAAGCTTAAGAGAAAATACTGATTTTCCCTTAGTAGAGAAATTTCTTCATTGGCAGTTCCTTATACCATTAAAATTATAAGGGGCAGCTAGGTGGCACAGTGGATAGAGCACCAGCCCTGAAGTCAGGAGGACCTGAGTTCAAATCTAGTCTGACACTTAACATTCCCTAGCTGTGTGACCCTGGGCAAGTCACTTAACCTCAATTGCCTCAGCAAAAAGAAAAAATAAAAATAAAAAAGATTGTAAGTACAGTACTATCTCTAAACCCCAAATCAGGATATCTTGGAAAGGTCACTGGATTGGCCCTATTCTTGCCCCTACAATTTTTATTTTTATTTTTTAACCAAACTCTCACAGAAACTGCAATAATCAACCCTGAGGATCATCCTTGCAGTTTAAATAAATGATTGAGGAAGTGCTTCCAAAAATCAAGGCGTTGGGTACAGAATGAGGTACAGGATATATGAATGGTAACAGTGAGAGGCAATGAAGAGAATCTAGAGCATGATAAGTCCAAAGTGGAGGTGACTATTGAAGACTAAGAAGGTTTTCATTTATCTCACAATTTTGCCTCAGGACAGATTTGAGTAGAATCTATTTCCCAAATAATAGTATTCAAATAGAGATTTAAGGTTTGCAAGTCATTTTTTCTTCTTATACACAGTTTTCTTTTCTCAACAGCCATGGGAAGTAAGTGCCATCATTAGTTCCATTTTACAGATGAAGAAATTAAAACAGATAGAAAGTAAATGACTTGCCACAGTCGCACTGCTAGTAACTCTTTAAAGCCAAATTTGAACTCAGATCTGCCTGACTCCATGGCACTGCTCAACATCCTAATATGCAGAGATTTCTTCCAAGATAACAGGAAACCTCTGAAGGATTTTCTATAAATAAATTTTAAATATCAGACTTTGTGTTGAACATGGATGGAATGAAAAGACTAAAAACAAAGGGCATTTTCACTTATCTGAGAAGGCAATTACTTTGAGATCTAGGATTTTCAAATTAATCCTTAGCAAATCAGTAAAAATGAAGTAAATGGTGTATCTCTAACTGAACAACCAAGAACATGATTCTGCAGACAGTTATCAGTACTGTTTGTCAAATTCGGCCCATACCCTGGGATTTTCAGAACGCCTATAAAAGGCAATATGGTATAATGGGAAAAACGCAGAACTCTGAGTCTGGGTTTAAGTCACCACTTATTGATCATGGGGCTATGAACAAGTCACTTAACACTTTGAAGGCCCAGTTTCTTTATCTGTGATAAAGGGATGAAAATATCGTAAAGATCAAATGAGATATAGTGAGGATGTTATGAAAATGTAACAGCAATGTTCTAGATAAAGATGAGTAGATAGTGTTTTAAAAAAAAGGCTCATTTCAATGTACTTTTGTTACAGCTACCAAATGCTTCACTTTTAGAGGAAAAACACTTTACTAAAAACTGAATACAAAACTAGTTTGTTTATGAAACTTTTAAAAGTATGAGACAAAATGTAGTGGGGGAAAAACTGGCCTCAAACTCCCAAGTCAAATTAGAGACTTTGTTTTGATAAATAAAATTAGACTATAGTTCTCTCTGCTCTAGCATTGGCATCTGCTTTAAATTAGGCTCTGTTTTCAAGAAATGACTTTGAAAAAATGTTTTAAACCAAATGTGAAATTTTAGCTATTTTTGTTTATTTTTATAAATGACAGTGATGTCCTATTCTCTTTACAGAATAGTAGTAAAATACAATTTCCCCCTTCCCTTTTCGCTTAGAAGGAATTTGAGGTTTTGTTTAGTGGGATTTTAACTATAGAGGATGACTATTTCTCATATAGCCATTTAAAAAGTCAGTATCAAATTAAAAATATTTTTTCCAGCTCTTTCCATGTACAAGGCACTGGGTTAGTTGCTGTGGAATATATAAAAAAATATAAAATACAGTTCATGTTCTCAAGGAACATGCGTTTTTCACTAAGGAGACAAGATATAAATCTGTGAAAACTTACTGAAAAATATAAAGGTTCTGTAATTTCTCTGATTTAGTGTGTATACACCCTCTAATCATGAAGATCACAACCACCTCTATAAATTGCCTGTAGGAATTGTTGAGGGCAACAACTTTATTACCTTTCAGCCAATTAGATTGTGACTCTTTAAACCTAGGTAGGCTGGTTCTTAGTCAACATACATACACATGTATATGTGTATATTATATGTATGTGTGTACATATATCTGTATGTGTGTGTATTATATATATTATATATATTACACAGGTTTGTATCTGAAGTATTTCCCACTTGGTAGCTCCTGGCTAAGTTTGAACTCCACTAGTACACCCTTCAATAAACTATGGTCACCTCCATAATGACAATTTTAACTTACAAGATTACAAATTATAAAATGTAAATTATAAAAAAAATCTTAAAAATTTAAATCACAAAAAATTAGGAAATATATCACAAGGCTCCACATGAGTGTCTTAATGATTAATATAAATACTAAAATAATTCAATTGTAGAAGTATTTAATGCTGTGAGCAGATAAGCCATCAGAGATCATTCTATTCAGTTCCATCATTTTATAAATGAGAAAACAGACCTAAAGGTAAAGTCATTTATCCATATTAGTTGCTATATGTGGTGAGAGAAGAGATAATTCATTTCATATTAGGAAGATAAAACAGAGGTGAAATCTAGGCTCATTGGAAGAGGTATGGGAGTAAGATACCCAGAGAGGAAGGTCTTCCAAGTGGGGTGAATGGTATGACCAAAAAATTTTCCTGAGATAATGAGTAAACAATTTTGGTTGGAGCATATAATTCCAGTAGTTGACTTAGTAGAAGATATAGATATATCGATTTAGTCATTTTCTGCACAAATGACATCATTTGTATTGTAAGGACATACTTTTGACTTTGTGCTTAGAATTGCTTTTTCATTTTTTAAAAGTCCTTCATAACCTGGCCTCCTCCAACCTATCCAGTCTTTTACTTTACTTCCCTCACTATATTCTATGGTCCAGTAATTGGCTTCCTTGCTGTTCCTCCCATATAATACCTCCCAAATCTGAACATTTTCAGTAGCCACCCCCATGCCTGGAACATTTTTCCTCTTATCTCTGCCTCCCAACTTCCCTTGGCTTCCTTCAAGTCCCATTTAAAAATCTCATCTGTGAAAAGCTTTTCTTTGTGCTACTTAATCTTAATGCTGTCTTTCTGAGACCAATCCCAATTTACTTTGTGCCTATTACATATTAAGTGCTTAATAAATATTCTATCACTTTTGAGGTCCAGCTTAGGTTCTACCTTCCTTGACCACTATTCAAGATCAAAAAACCCCATAAATACTCAGATATGGAAAGGATTTAGGAGGAAACTAAGCCTGCTCATCCCATAAGTGCAAATCCTGTCCACAATATTTACTTACATACTGCTTGCTTGAAGATTTGCACTGATAAGGCAATAGCTCCCTAGGTAGCCCATTCTATTTCCAAACAATTGTAGATACTAGGAAATTTATTATTTTTAATATTGAGCATTCAATGTGCCTTAAATCTTATTTTTAGGCTAAACATCCTGTTTCTCCAACCTTAACATATAGAACAGTATTGAGTTTCTTTCCCAACTGGGTTCTTCTGTACATATGCTCCACATTGTCAGTGTCTTTTAAACATTTTTAATCCTTCCTTGATTCAGTTTCCCCATTTGTAAAATGGGGATAATAATACCCCACCCCTTTGGAAAATAAAATGAAATGTTATTTGTAAATATGTATTTGCAGTTTTAAAGTACAATATAAATATGAATTATTATTGTCATTACTATAATGTGACACACCCCTCCCCCCAATTTAGTCATCATATTCCAGATTTGGTCCAGCCAAGGAAGCATAAATAATCTACCTTCTTTTGGAAACTTTTGTTCTATTGATACTCATATGGATATCATGAGAGATTTTGTCAAATGCCTCACTGAAATCTAGGTATACAATGCCTGAAATACTTTCCTAATATATCCCTGTCAAAAAAGAAAATGAAGGCAGTCTACTTAGGCCTGCTTTTAATGAACTAATTTTGGCTTGTAGTCAGTACTGCTTTCCTTCCCTAGTGCCCACAAGCCATATCTTTAAGACATTCTAGAATTTTGCTTAAGGATCAGTTCATATAGTTGAAAGAATCTTCTTTGAAAACCCCCCTTGAAAAGTAGAACTTTTTCCTTTTTCCAGTCCTTTTGCAGATTCATGAGGCACTGCAATTTACCTAAGATCACAGAAAGTAGTACAGCAATTATATTTGTAAGTTCTTTCAATATCCTGAAATAAAATTCAGTCAGGGCAGATAACTCAGATTCATCAAGGACAGCTACATACCATCTCTGCTCTTACACTGGATTTTTAATTTTTTAAATTTATTTTTTAATTCAATTTTATTTTCCATTCTGAATTCTTTATCCATCTTCTTCCTCCTCTCACTCATTGAGAAGACAAGAAAAATAAAACCCATTGTAAAAATTGCTTTAGATTTCAGTTCCCTGATAACCATTTTTAGAAAGAAAAAATAAGAGTTTATTTCTGCTTTCTTTTCATCTGTTATTGTTATCCATTATTTCCTACTCCTAACCTCTTTGGCTTCCTTCAAGTCCTAGCTAAAATATTAGCTTCAATAGGAAGCCTTTCCCAGTCCTCTTTAATTCTAGTTTCTTATGTCTAGTGATTATTTCCAATTTATCCTGTATTTATCTTGTTTACATGTTGCCTTCCTCATTAGACTGTGGGCCCTCTTATAGGAGCAACTGTTTTTTGTCTTTCCCTAGACATTGGTATCCCCAAATATTAGCACAGGGTGGTTTATAGTAGACTTCTTATAAATGTTTACTGACTGATCCTAAGCAGTATATGTGATTTCATTGGTGTAGGGAACTTCCATTGAGTAAACAATGCCAATTATAACCCACTCTGTAGTCTTAATTAAGGACAGGCCTGGCAAACTGAGAGGTAAAGTGATGGTTTCAATAGTTTCATGGCCTGTGTGCATGCAGTTCTTAAAACTACATTTTAAAACTTGGTCTCTGTTCACATACTCATATTTATTAGAAAATCTCATCAGTCTCCTATGTAGCCATATCAAACTTTTTAGAAACATCATTAACATATTTTCTATTATCAGATTTTATTCTTGAGAGCCTCCCATCACTTCAGTGGATTTCTCTCATAAAGCTCAGGTCCTAACCATAGTTTATTAGATTCCTTCCATATCTATTTTCCTAAAGTGTCAGGTAAAAATGAAATTATTTCCAGTAATCTCCTCTTCATCTATTCAAGGAACATAAAAGCATAGGATTTATAACTTGAAGAAAACTTGGAGATGATTTAATTTGATTCCTTTATTTTAAAAATGAGGGAAATTAAACTCAGAACCAAAGATTTGCAACTGGATTGGACCTTAGAACAGCAATTCTTAACCTTGTTTGTGTCATGGACCACATTGGCAGTCTATGAATCATTCTCAGAAGGTTTTAAAATGTTTAAAATAAAATGCACAATATTACAAAGAAAATTATTTTAAAACACAATTATCAAAATACAAGAAAAACAAATTCACAGATTATGAGTAACTCAGTTTTGACAAGTCATTTATTCATCTCTCTGAAGAGAAACTATGAAATATCCTATGTAGAAATGAATTTTTTGTCTTCTGGATTTAATTATAATGAGAACACATACATATATACATACACACATATGATACACATATGGTATGTGCAATATATACACAGGTGTGTATGTCTATATATACATGCATACATATATAGTTCAGATCATCCAGTAATGAATCAGCTAGTTGTTAGTCTGATCTCAATTTTAGAGGAACAACAATACAATTGAAATTTCTAGATAATTAAAGAATTATACAGGTATTTGCAACCTTCATTCTTTTTTGTACTACTACACCTCTGGAAATTGAAGTAGAATGCAAAGATCTGATGACTTTGCATTTTGATGTGCTTTATGGTTTGTTGTTATGGTTCAGTTGTTCAATCAGGCCAGACTCTGTGACTCCATGGCCAATATCCATTGGGTTTTGTGACAAAAATATTAAAGTGGTTTACTATTTCTTGCTTCAGTGGCGTTAAGTGGTATTAAGTGACTTGCTCAAGATCACCATGATCTCTAATAAGTGTCTGAGGTCAGATCTGAAGTCAGATCTTTCTGGCCCAGCATTGTATCCACTATACCACCTAGTGGCCTCTAAAGCCTTTGCTTTATCATCTAGTGGCCAACCTAGTGGTGATGACTGAGTCTCTGTAGATGTATCTATAACTTGACATATGCACTCCTAAAAATCCCTGCACTAATCGAAATGCATATTAAAAAACCACAGGGCTTTTGAGAAAACTGGTGTTGGGATACATCAAAAACTATCAGTGACACATAAAAAAAGACAGGATATGTCACCATGTAGTTACAAATGGTTAAGTAAAATTACACATTATAGTGTAATATTGTATTATTAATAATATCAATATATAATAATAATTATATGTTATATAATGATATAGATATATTATCTAATAAAAATACTATCTAAAATAATCATTATCTAATAACAAATATATTATCTAATAAAATATAATTATAATTATAAATAATAAGTAATATGCATTATAGTGTAATAAGTAATATTATACATTATATCACACATAAGTAATATAACAGCAGAGGTGGCTTATATTGGCAAGAGGGCAATCTCAGGGAGGATGCAACTTCAGGAAGTTAGGACCAGGGGCTGTGAACTTGGTATAGGGCTGGAGGAATGGAGAGAATTGGAGTTCTTAAATGTGAACCAGTTTTCCTTTCTCATAGTTCTGATCATACCAGAAGATATGCAGTAAATATGGCATCTGAAGTTTGCTTTTGGAAGCAGGTTAAGAGTTGCTAGTTATGAATTATTGCGAAATAATGGAAGGAATTATCTGAAATCAGAAAGTTACAATACTAGAAGTAGATGAGGGTGGCTCATTTTCTTCTTATTTTTTTCATATAGAAATCATGCATACGCAAACTTGAAATTCCATTAATGCTAAAATTTTTCCATAATATATCAATCAAGATGGAACAAATTTGCCTTTTCAAAACAAGCATGACAGCAAAATTGGCCATACTGTGTTAGGCTGGTCCTTAGACAGCAGAGAATCTGGAGGTTTTTTTTGTTGTTGGTGTTCAGTTATTTCAGTCATATCTGCCTCTGTATGACCCCATTTGGTGTGTTTTTTGGCAGAGATACTGAAGTGATTTGCCATTTCCTTCTCCAGCTCATTTTGCAGATAAGGAAACTGAAGCAAACAGAGTTAAGTGACTTGTCCAGGGTCACATAGTAAGTTTCTAAGGGTAGATTGGAACTCCGATCTTCCGGACTTCAGACCCAGTGCTCTCTCTACTGTGCCACCTTCCTGCCCAGAGAATCTATTACTAGACTTGAATTCATCCTTCAAGTTTGATGACTCTTGCAAGAGCTTGTATTCCATTAGTATATATATCCTTAGAAAATCCAAAGTCATCTTATATACTTTGATGAGACATTCAAGTATGATTTTTTTGGGGGGAGTTCTTAATTCCAATTAATTAAAATTAATTTTACTCCAATAATTTAAGAAATCCCTTTAGATATTAAAACATTTCTGATATTATAAAACTAGATATGATAGAAACCTCTAAAGGCCTGCAGTATTTCTCAAAACAAGGAAATTTTTATTTACATATGCATTCCTCTTGTAACAAAATCCTAATAGCAGAAACTTGAAATGCAACTATCTCTAAACCCAATATCATTGAATCTAAAATGAAGTTAAAATGCAGTCTTTCCTAAGTTTTATATATTGATCTTCCCATCTGGAACAAAAGTCATATAAAAAAACCCAACAAACTAGAAATGACTAGTACTTTACCTAGTCTCTAGATTTAGAATAATTTTGTAAAGTCACATAAATATACAAATAGTCAAAAGTGAAACATAAAATAGGTAATTAGAAGTAAGTATTGGCTATCAGGTCATCCAACTTATATCAGAAAGCTCTTAATCATTCCCCTAATATGTGCTCCAGGAAGATAGTATTCTTTTTGAATAATAATTTCAGGTTGACATATTTTATCCATATATATAATAACAGGTAGAACATTATACATAGAGGAATAATAGGAAAACAACTTGTCTCAGGACTGTTTCTATCTAAATTCCATTTAATATGAGACTAGAAGATTACTCTTGGTCCTCTTGGTACTCTTCTAGGGCTAAACAGAACATGTCTAATCCCGTTTCCACATGTTAGTCTTCAAATGATTGAAGATGACTACCCATTTGGTTCTTCCCTATTCCAGGCTAAATAGTCACAGCTATTTCAACAAATTCTTTTAGATTACTGGTAACTTTCCCCTGATGTCTTCCAGCTTATTAACGTCCTTCCTAAACCATAATCTCCAGAACTGACCACAAATATCCAGATATCATTAGATTAGGGAAGAATATAGAGGCACTATCACCTTCTGATTCCTAGAAGCTAGGATTGTCTTCATGCAAGATCGAATTAAGTTTCTTTTTGGTTGCCACATCATGTCAATTACTCCTATTGCTCTAATTGTCCAATAACCCTTCCTACCTCCCCCAATCTTTTTCTCCTCCATCTAATATTTACAAAGTTGGTATTTTGAACCAAGTATGAGATTTATAATTGTGAGGTAGGTAGCATAAATATTATTTCATATCACACATGAAAACCCTGGAGTTTGAAAAGAGAAAGTAACTTGCCCATAATCTAAAAGGTTATGTCTCAGCACCTGGATTTGGACTCAGGCTTTCTAATTCCAAATCTTTCCTCCATGCCATACTGCCTCATTTCTGGTATTTAGCTAGTAGCATAAAGATAATATATACTATGTCTTTATACATGTGTCCCAGATTCCTGCCTAAAAACCAAAGACAAGGAATAGGGTCTATATTAATTTTTATTCTTCTTCCTGAGTACAGGGAGTCATAGTTTATGAACATTGTTTGTGACAACAATGGACAATGAAGTAGAGGCAGCTGGGTGCCACAGTGCGTGGAGCACTGACCTTGGAGTCAGGATGACCTGAGTTCAGATATGACCCCAGATACTTAGTAGCTGTGTGATCTTGGGAAAATCTTTTTAAATTCTGTTTCAGTTTCATCAACTGTAAAATGGGAATAATAAAAGCACCGATCTCCCAAGTTTCTGAGGATCAAACAAGATAATGTTTGTAAAGTGCCTTAGCTACTTAAAAACTGTTTGTTTCCTTCCTTTCCCTTGAATCCACATGGTTATAGTGGCTTGATCATGCATTATAGCAGGGAAATTCACAAACTCTTTCAATCTTAATGAAGGTGGTAGTGTTTCTCCAAAGAATATAGCTTATCTGAAGAAACGATGTTCCAGGCAGCTAGTTGTTACAGTGGATAGAGCCCTGGACAGGGAATCAAGAAGACTCATTTTCCTGAGTTGAAATCCATCCTCAGACACTTATTAGTTGTGTGACCCCTTTAATTCCTCACCTGTTAAATGAGCTGGAGAAGGAAATGGCAGACCACTTTACTATCTTTGTCAAGAAAACCCCCAAAATAGGTTCATGAAGAGTCAAACATGAATGAAATACTCAATATGACAAACAATTGGAGCACAAATAATAACTTAGTATACCAGTAATTTACCATTTAATATAATTAAAAATATATTTTTTAAAAAAGAAACAATGCTCCTAACATCAGTGACTACCATCAATATGTTTTTAGCATTTTGAACCAGGTTACTTTTCTTTTGTTTTACTTACAGCAGGGTAGGTCCACTGTATACTCCCAAAAAAGCATCTTCATCAATGACAGTCAGATATTTATTCTTGTTTAAATAACTAAGGGAAAAAAAGAAACAGATGTACCTCAGGACAGAGATTATATAACTTTAACAAAAATATAGCAAAGTGCTTGGGATAAAATGGTCTCTCTTTTTACTGATGGATACTAAAGGCTTTTGCCCAGCAGGACCCATAGTACTTTCTCTTTTGAAAAACCTACATAATTTTGAGGAGAAAAGAATGAAGAATTTAAAAGCAATTAAAAATTTTAAAGCAGGGGGAACATTTGAAACAAAAATTCTAATTCCCATTCCCAATGTTAAAGCTTTAAAGAATGCCAAAGCATTTCTGGCTTTCTTGGAGTTGAAGTAAACTGAAAGGGAAACAAAGTATATGCATACTCCTCATACAAGTGAATTCAGAATTGAGGAAGCAAAAAAATAGGTTTTTTAGTGAATTCAGGTTAAAATTTTTATTGATATATTTTATGTCATCTTCTTTTCTAAATAATATCCCTCCCTCAGTACGCCACAGAAACCTACTCCTTGTAATAAAGAACAATGACATTGCCAGAAGGAACCTAAAGTTTTGCCAAAGGTTATAAGGTCTTGGACAAGAAACAGAACCATAGGGAATGGGTTTGTGTTCTCTTCACATTGCTCTTCAACAGCCTGTATAAGAAAAAAAACGATAAAAGCTAATTTTGGAAATAAACAGCTGGCTAAGAGGACAAAGTTAGGTGGCATAATGGATAAAGTGCTAAGCTTAGAGTCTGGAAGACTCATCTTCAAAATGAGTTCAGATCTAGCTGTGTGACCCCAGACAAGTCATTCAACTCTGTTGGCCTCAGTTTCTTCATCTGTAAAATGAGGAAGAGATGGCAGACTACTCCAGTATCTTTGCCAAAAAACAAAAACAAAAACAAACAAAACCCAAATTGAGTCATGAAGAGTTGGACACAACTGAAAAATGACTCAACAACCATCACCACAAAAGAAGACAGAGTCCAAGAATGGGATTCAGCTTTCATGGCTTAAAATATTGGAATGACAGCTGTCTGATTAGGAATGGAGTATACATAATAAAGATGGGTAAGATTGTATTTGATTAGTAGCTTTCAAATATTGTTAAAAAAGTTTTAAATTTTTAATGATAAGGGAGAAAAATGGCTACATGTACTGCCATGCTAGTTACCATAGAGAATATTTACAATGAGAAGAGTACCTGAGACCTACATAAGTTAATAGGAGGCAAAATCTAAGAAAAGAGCAAAGAATAAAACTTGTGGTTATTTCTGTAGCATAAACAAATAAACACTAAAAGCTTAGTAACCAACTAGAGAAGATAGCTGTCCTAATACAAGGAAATACTCAACTTAATAAGTATTGTTAAGATGTGGTAGGATAAAAGTCATGATCAACATATGGATCTGGAAGGGTATATTTCAAAAAACACATTAGATAAAAGAGAAATGAGATGCATTAGGGTATTATTGAATATTAAAAACGTATACTCATGTAAGGAAAGCCAGAAACCAGAGTGGGGAAGCATGGTGGAGAGCATTTGGATAAAAATGAATGGAGGGACAAGTGGTTTTTTATCATTATAGAATACTACATGTCACCTGTGAAAAAAGAGGAACTAGAGTATCCCGAGATAGCTACTGCATAGCCTGCATGATATAGCAATGAGGGATTTCAATTATGTAGTCATTTGCTGTAGTTCTTTCTGCTAAAATAGTTGACTAAGAACTTTGTGACTCGTTGTAACAATAATTTCATTTTTTAGAAGGTGGTCAAACAAACAAGGAACATTCTATCCTGGATCTGATTCTCACTATCAAGAAAAACTGATTTTGGGGGTTAAATAATATTGCAAAATTTAGAGGAAAGTGATCACTTCTCCATACATTTGTAATTGGGAAAGTATAGTCTGCCATGTACTCATGGTTTTGAGAAAGCACATCTCAAAGTATTCATATGAATGATAAGTAGAATTCCTATGGACTAAAAATTTTTAAACATTAGCCCAGGAAGAAAGGGAAACAATTCAGAATAAAAGTTCTGATGAGGAGGAAAAATAGCAGTTTCTGAATAAAATGTTATCTATACACTAAGATTACCAATTTAGATTTTTAGAGAGATGTACAGAAGATGGCAGGTAATAATGGATGAATATAGAAATTGGGACAGTCTTGTAAAAATAGTGTAAGAATTGAGTGTAAAAACTCAGAATGAGTTTGAAACTGATAACTGATAATAAAAGTCATCCCAATGTCCAGAAAAGACTTTATCCAGCAAACAAATGGTGGAGACATCTGACAGACATGGGTGCCATAGATTTAGCATGTATGTATACTAGCAAAACATTATAGAAGATTACCAAAATGAGAGAAAGGGTATACTAGATGATATCTTGTGTCCTTTCAAATTCTAAATTTATGATCCTATGATGATGGAAAATTATTGCCACACACATAACAGTCCCAAACAAATTAAAAAGGGGCGGGGCTCACAGAGATCTTGGCTTGAAATACTGTCTAGTTAGATTATTGTGAGAGAATTAGTAAATGAAACTGAAAGGGAAAAAACAAAAAAGTGAAATGAAATAAATGTTCCAGCATTTTTCTGTAGTGATCTTGTCTTCTCAGCAACAATAGTGGAACTACTATATTTATATTTTGCCACTTTACTACCCAATGTGTTAATGTGAGAAAGTAGCAAAAACCCTAAAAAGGAGAATTGGCCAAATGGGAAAAAAGATACAAAAATCCAGGGAAGAAAACTTCTTAAAAAGTAGAATTGGCTAAATGGAAAAGGAAGTATAAAAACTACTGAAGAAAATATTTCCTTAAAGGTGAGAACTGAGCAAGTGGAAATTAATGATTCTTTGAGACATTAAATATCAATCCAAATCAAAAGAATGAAAAAATAGAAAAAAATATAAAATACCTAATTGGAAAAAAAACTGACCTGGAAAATAGATACAGGAGAAATAATTTATGAATTATTGAACTACATGAAAAACATGATCAAAAAATAAATAAGTAAAAGAATCTGAACCGCATCTTATTAAACTCTTTTTTTTAATTAATACTTTTTTTTTTGCAAAACATATGTGTGGGTAATTCCTAAACATTAACCCTTACAAAGCTTTCTGTTACAAATTTTTCCCCCCTACTTCCCACCCCTCCCCTAGATGGCAGGATATCCACTACATGATAATTATGTTAGAATACTTAAGAAATCGAATATATGTATAGTTATTGCCACACATCATTTTTTGTGCAGGAGAAATCGTATCTACAAGAAAGAATAATCCGATAAAGGAAATACAATGCAAGCAAACCTCAATAGAGAACATGAAAATGTTATGTTGTGGTCCACATTTCACATCCCTCTCTCTGGGTGTATATGGCTCTCTTCACTGAACAATTGGAAATGGTTTGAAGCATTTCATTGTTGAAGAGAGTCATGTCCCTTAGAACTGATCCTCATATAGTATTGTTGTTGCCGTGTATAATGATCTCCTGGTTCTGCTGATTTCACTCAGCATCAGTTCATGCAAGTCTCTCCAGGCCTCTCTGAAATCGTCCTGCTGGTCGTTTCTTACAGAGCAATAATATTCCATAACATTCATATACCATAATTTATTCAGCCACTCTCCAATTGATGGGCATCCATTCAGTTTCCAGTTTCTAGCCACTACAAAAAGAGCTGCCACAAACATTCTTGCACATGTGGGGCCCTTTCCTTCTTTTATGATTTCTTTGGGATATAAGCCCAATAGAAACACTGCTGGGTCAAAGGGTATGCATAGTTTGATAACTTTTTGAGCATAGCTCCAAATTGCTCTCCAGAATGGTTGGATCCGCTGAACCGCATCTTTCAAGAAATTATCAAGGAAAACTGCCATGATATCCAAGAACCAGAAGGTAAAATAGTAATTGAAAGAATTCACTTAATACCTCCTGAAAGAAATCCCAAAATGAATCCAAGGAATATTGTAGCCAAATTTCAGAATTATCAGTTCAAGGGGGAAATACTACAAACAGCCAGAAAGAAACAATTCAAATATCAAGAAATCATAGATTACAAAAAACTTCGCAGTTTCTGCATTAAAGGATCAGAGGGCTTGGAATATGAGATTACAGAGATTTTGGTTGAATTACAATCAAGAATCAATTACCCAACAAAACTCAGCATAATCTTTCGGGGGGAAATATGGATATTCAGTGAAATAGGGGAATTCCAAACTTTCCTGATGAAAATTGAACAGAAAATTTGATTTTTAGATGACAGGACTCAAGAGAAGCATAAAAAGGTAAAAAGAAAAGAAAAAGCTCAATATTCAATAAGGTTAAACTGTTTATATACCTATATGGGAAGATAATATTTGTAACTCTTAAGAACTATATCTGTTAGGGCAGGCAGAAGATCATACATAGACAGTGGCTGCAAAAGATGTTATAAAAAAGGGGTATAAAAAAAGGATTGTATTGGGAGAAGAGGGAAAGGAGCAGCAGAATGGGGTAGATTATATCACACAAAGTGTGAAAGAACTATTACAATAGAGGGGAGTATTGTTTGAACCTTACTCTCCACACAATTTGGTCAAAGAGGGAATATTATAAACACTCAGTTGGGTACAGAAATCTATCTTACCTTATAAAGAAGTAGGAGGGAAATGGGAAAAGAAAAGAGAGTGAATAATAAAAGGGAGAGCAAATTGAAAGAGGCGGTGATCAGAAGTAAAACACTGGTGAGGAGGGACAAGGTAAAAGGGGAGAGAGAAAAATAGGATTGAGAGAAATACACATAATTATGAATGTGAATGAGATGAACTCTTCCATAGAAGCATGAAGCAGAGTGGATCAAAAAATAATCCTACAATATTTATAAAATTTATAAATTATTTATAAAATTTATAAATTATTTATAAATTAAAAAACATTTGGAAACACAAAAATAAAGGTAAAAAGTTTCAGCTGAAGTTAAAAAAAAAGGCAGGAGTAACAATCTTGATCTCAGACAAAACAAAAGCAAAAATAGATCTAATTAAAAAAGACAAGGTAGGGAACTACATCTTGCTAAAAGGTACTATACACAATGAAGTAATTTCAACACTAAACATATATGCACTAAATAATATAACATACAAATTTCTAAAGGAGAAGTTAAATGAGGAAATAGAACTATATTCATGGGAGACCTCAATCTTCCCCTCTCAGAGCTAGATAAATTATCCAAAAAAATAAACAAGAAAGTGAATAGAATTTTAGAAAATTTGGATATGATAGGCCTCTGGAGAAAACTGAATGAGGATAGAAAGGAAGATTAATTTTTGTCATTGTAGTACATGGCTACACAAAAATTGACCATGTATTAGGACATAAATATCTTATAATCAAATGCAAAAAGGCAATATTATACACATCCTTTTCAGATCATGATTCAATAAAACATTTAATAAAAAGACTATGGAAAAATTAAAAATCAGAAACTGAATAATCTTAAAGAATGAGTGGGTATACAATAAACCACAGCAACAACCAATAGTTTCATCAAAGAAAATGACAACAAAACAACATACCAATACTTATGGGATGTAGCCAAAGCATCGGTTAGGAGAAATTTTATATCTCTAAATGCTTAAATCAATAAAATAACAGACCAATGATTTGGACATCAAACTAAAAAGGCTAGAAAAATTAAGAATCTCCAAATAAATGCCAAATTCAAAGTCTTGAAAATCAAAGGGGGTTAAAATTTAAAGTAAGAAAACTATTGAACTAATAAAACTAAAAACTAGTTTTATGAAAATAGAATTTGGCAATTTGATTAAAAATGAGACATAAAGCATGATATTGTTAACAAATTAGGAGAGTAAGAAATAGTTTATTAAGATGTATAGAGAAGGAAAGAATTTATTACTGAAGATAGAAAGCATTAATAGATGTAAAATGGATAATTTTGATTATATTAAACTAAAAAGGTTACACAAAGCCAGTGCAATCAAGATGAAAAAAATCAGAAAGCTAGGAAACAATTTTCACATCATTGTCTCTGATAAAGGCCTCATTTCTGAAATACATAGAGAACTGAGTCAAATTTATAAGAATATAAATTATTCCCCAGTTGATAAATGATCAAAGGAAATTGATAGGCAGTTTTCAGATGAAGAAATCAAAGCTATATGTAATACGATAAAAGACTTTAAATTACTATTGGTTAGAGAAATGAAAATTGGTTCAAGTTATCACATACTGATCAGATTGGCTAACATGACAGAAAAGGAAAATGACGAATGTTGGAGGGCATGTGGGAAAATTGAGACACTAATGAATGATTGGTGGAGTTGTGAACTAATTCAACCAATCTGGAGAGTAATTTGGAAGTAAGCCCAAAGAGCTACAAAAGTACCTATAATAAAGTGGTGATATTTCTGGGTGGTTTTTTGTTTTTTGGGTTTTTTTTTTTACTTCAAATACAGGATATAATATATTTACTTATATGGTGCTTTAAGGCATACAAAGAATTTTTACATATATTAGTTCAGCTGATCCACTTAACAATCCTGTAAGAAAGGTGTGATGATTTTCATTTTACAGATGAAATTGAAGGACAAAATGGTTAAGTGACTTTGGGAAATCATGATTTGAAATAAGGTTTTTCTGACTCCAAATTCTGTATTCTTTCTATTTACTGCTCTACCTGTCTCATGATAATGTCCTGCAAATACTCTTATCCACCATTAATATTTTGCTATTTGCATTGAACATAAAAACTTCCTCTGTGGCATACAATCACTTGTATGACAATGCAGTCATCCATAGTAGAATAAAAAGGTAGATCAAAAATGCAGTGTAGGAGACATTTAGTGAAAGGCATTTTTTAAAGACATGTAATGATATTTAAAATAAATTGGAAAGAATGATGAGCATATTATATAACTGAATTTGGCCAATTAGCTTTCATATCAATATCAGTAAAGCTGTTTTTAAGTTCTTAGAGCCATGCTTGGCTTTATTCTGAGCAAGTCAGAAAAAAAACACCTTCCTATTTATGAAGTAACACCTGTGACTCTTAGTCACACTAAGATTGGGCTATCATGTGCTGTGGTAGTCAATGAATGCCTTCCTCATGCAAGGAGATCCATCTAAAGATAAATTTATGTTTAGCGGTTTTCTTCAGTGGTCTATGTGCAGAGTTCCCTTGACCAGTGAGAATTGGAGCTTAAAAAAGTTAAGTTGGAAGAAACAAAAATTGGGTAGGAGATATACAGAATGATTTGGGGGGGGTAAAGGTAGGGGGGTAGGGGATAAAAAACAAAACATAGCTCCAGAATAACTGCTGCAGTCTTATTTCCCCCCCCCCTTTTTTTGATTATGCAGTTTATAGATTACATTCTGTCTCTGGTTTACTTCAAATCAGACAAAAGCAAGTGAGTTAATCAAACTGTTCTCTTCATTCTGACAGCAATAAAAAACTGTGGGTTTTTTTTTTTTTTTTAGCTCTAAAAGTTTTTGACTCTTAAAAACCTGGCCTGGCACAAATTAGCTGGCATTAATATTTCTAATAATCTGCTTTTTCAATTCACCAGAAATCACTGAACAACTAAATAACTGCTTGTCCAGTTTACTCACGTTTTCCTCTGACATATAAGATACCCCTGGGAATAATAAAACTGGGTGATAAGAATTTTAGTCTGCCAGGAACATTGAAGAACACTTCAAACTTGAAGAGCCAGCCAGAGTCCAGTAGAAGATAACAAATACCATTAGGAGGTGGTATCCAATTTTAACAGAGAAATCCAGCCATCAAGATACTAAATCTCCAAAGATCAATTCATTCTGATCATTTAAAGCCCTTACCTTTCAAAATTAATTTGGTAATTAAAAATAAAAATAAATTGATGTACTTCATTCTGTTTTGAATACTGATGATTTTCTCCATTCTGTTATACACATTCAATTTTTGGTAACTTCCAGAGCAAAGATACATATACTCACACCCAAAAGCTTTATCAATCAGAAAAATAATGTACAATTAGGGAGAGAAATTTATGCACTAAATAACTCTTTTAAAAAAAAAATTCAATGTTACAATGTTAGTCTGGCCTGAATTCTCTCCTTTCCATTACCCTTCACACTTAATATTGAAAAAGTAAGAAAAACAGTCCATTATAAATGTGTAGTCAAACAAAACTAATTTCTGCAATAGCCATGTCCAAATTTATCTAGGTTTAGATATGTCTCAATTTGCACTCCATTACCTCCCCATCTGGAATTGTGTTTGGTGATTGTGTTGGTCAAAATTCCTAGGTTTTTCAATTGTGTTGTTTACAGTATTGTTACTGTATAAATTATTCTGGTTCTGTTTACTTCATTTTGTATCAGTTCATATGAGTCTTCCAAGGTTTCCCTGAAACCAACTCCATTTTTTCCACATTCATATAACTTGTTCAGTCATTCCCTAGTTGATGGGTAGCTCCTCAATTTCCAAATCTTTGCCACCACAAAAAAGAACTGCTACAAAAATTTTTGAATATATTCAAGCTTTCTCTCCTCCTTTAATCTCTTTGAAGTATGAATCTGGTAGTAGTGTCACTGAGTCAAAGATTATGCACAGTTTAATAGATTTTTGATCTTCCAGTATTTCTCAATTTTCATGTGTCCAAAATTGGATTGACTTATGGAAATTCCAAGTATAATTAAAACTGTGTGATGGATATCTACCTTAGTCACATATTCCTCTGTAATTTCCATCACTTATTATTTTGTCTGAATCAGAAATCTTAGATGAGTATGAATAATCTGCTCTAGACTTTTTTTTTTAACAGAAGAGCATAGTAACTAACTGCTTATATTACAGTTTTATTAAGGACGGAAAAGTAAGAAATGGGTTTAAATTCCAGCATTAAGGATGGAGGTCAATTCTATGAGTAAGAATTTCCAGAGAGTGAGAATTCTTTAAGCACAGAAATAGGCTTGTAGGAAAAGTTGTGACATTCTTATCCTATTTTTAAAGGTGATGCACCCAATAGATAAACAGAGGTGATGTGTGTTTTAGGCTAATACTTCCCAAAATAATACTTTTGTGATTGAATTATATATATATATATATATAATATATATACATATATATATATATATATTGGGGTTTTCTTTTTTTCTTTTTAATTTTTTAATTTTTTTATTTGCAAAACATATGCATGGGTAATTCCCAAACATTAACCCTTACAAAGCTTTCTGTTACAAATTTTTCCCCCCTACTTCCCACCCCTCCCCTAGATGGCAGGATATCCACTACATGATAATTATGTTAGAATACTTAAGAGATCGAATACATGTATAGTTATTGCCACACATCATTTTTTGTGCAGGAGAAATCGTATCTACAAGAAAGAATAATCTGATAAAGGAAATACAATGCAAGCAAACCTCAATAGAGAACATGAAAATGTTATGTTGTGGTCCACATTTCACATCCCTCTCTCTGGGTGTATATGGCTCTCTTCACTGAACAATTGGAAATGGTTTGAAGCATTTCATTGTTGAAGAGAGTCATGTCCCTTAGAACTGATCCTCATATAGTATTGTTGTTGCCGTGAATAATGATCTCCTGGTTCTTCTGATTTCACTCAGCATCAGTTCATGCAAGTCTCTCCAGGCCTCTCTGAAGTCATCCTGCTGGTCGTTTCTCACAGAGCAATAATATTCCATAACATTCATATACCATAATTTATTCAGCCATTCTCCAACTGATGGGCATCCATTCAGTTTCCAGTTTCTAGCCACTACAAAAAGAGCTGCCACAAACATTCTTGCACATATGGGGCCCTTTCCTTCCTTTATGATTTCTTTGGGATATAGGCCCAATAGAAACACTGCTGGGTCAAAGGGTATGCACAGTTTGACAACTTTTTGAGCATAATTCCAAATTGCTCCCCAGAATGGTTGGATCTGTTCACAGTTCCACCAACAATGTATCAGTGTCCCAGTTTTCCCACATCCCCTCCAACATTCGTCATTATCTTTTCCTGTCATCTTAGCCAATCTGACAGCTATGTAGTAGTACCTCAGAGTTGTCTTAATTTGCATTTCTCTGATCAATAGTGATTTGGAGCACCTCAGAAAAGTATTTCTAAGTGTCATCAATAAAAAACATATCACTAGAATTGAGGGAAAGGTAATCCTACTAACCTTATTCTAGCTCCAATTCCTACCTCTTGCTTAGACTCCATTGAGTAATGAGTTATTTGATTCAGGAGCATATTTTATTTATAAGAGGACTGTAGGAACTGAATGTGGATCACAACATAGTATTAAAACTTTTTTGTTAATATGCTTGCTTTTTTCTCATTTTTTTTCCTTTTTGATAGAATTTTTCTTATGTAAGCATAATAAATATGGGAATATGCATAAAAGAATTGAACTTAAGTGAAACTGAACAATTGACTGGAAATTTATGTTATGGCAGCAAAAATCCGTTAAGCCTATTAGGAAACACCAGGCTAGGTAGGAGTGGAGGAAGTAAGAAGTAAATGCTTAAAAGTTTTTGATGTTTTGAAAAAGCTTAAGATTTTAAAGTTAATCTCTTAAAAAAAAAGATTTATTTATTATTATTATTATTATTGTTTTTTGGTGAGGTAGGTGGAGTTAAGTGACTTGCCCAGGATCACATAGCTATTAATTGTTAAATGTCTGAAGTCAGATTTTAACTTAAGTCCTCCTAACTTCATGTCTGATGCTCTATCCATTGCATCATCTAGCTGTCCCAAAAGGTAGTATTCTTTGAAAAGACATCTTTAGAGTACTGGGATATTTTGCCCCCAGAGTCTGACAGTGATCAGGGAAATAGTGTGCTCACTATTCTGTTTGTGATCTAATGGTTTGTTATTTAATGGCTAGTTTGTGCCTGTTAGCACATTAAAATGATGTTAAAACTTGCCAAAAATATTAAGTTAGAAAACAAATGTTTATTAAGTGCCTACTATGTGCCAGACACTATGCTAAGTGCTCTGGGTACAAACAAAGGAGATTTGCAGGCATTAAGCATATGTGGGAAGAAGTCAGATACTCTAGTTGACAAGATGGTGGGTGGCAGCCACAAAACTCATTCATTTTATGGGCTCAGAGGTTATTTTTCTGGATAGTCACTTATAAATTAAATTCATTTAATTCATGTGAATTTTTGTGGAAGAGATCCTTTGTTATTATTATTATTCATTTCATATGTGAGAGATGACAGTATATGTGTCTCCATGGAAAAAAAAAAAAAGCAAGATGACCTGGTTCTTACTCATCTGCTATAATCTTCATGAATGTTCATCCTAACTATCCTACTGTTGCTCAGGAATTAGTCCTTGGAATTAATTGCTTCCATTGAATCTTTTGTTATTCTAGACAAGTGGATGTAAACTACACCAGACCCACCCATTTCAGCAAACTAGTGCTAAAATAATTTTCAAGTTACGTTCCTCTTCCCCTCCTTCTCCCATGTGGATGACATATTGTTGAAATGCGTGCTCAAATTAGAACCTTAATACTTATCTGAATGTGCTTCTGCAGAACTTCCCAGATGATTGAAATGGTTACCCTCCAAATCAAATTACAATAATAAACAGAAGAGTGTATTTACATTCATTTAAGTTCACATATAACCTTAAAGCCAAAAGTAATTTCAATGCCATAAAAACATTGTGCATCATTTCTTTATTATTTCCTTCTCTGTTGCCTTCTTACCCATCCCAGCCTGTCTTCCTCCATGCCTTATAAAGAGCATTACTGCTCCTTATAATGAGCCACTCCAGCCTTATAATAACATCAGGTCATACACTAGATTTATATAGTGCTTTTTTAAAGTTGTTGAAGTACTGAGATTTACTAGAGAAACAATTTGCCAAGAGCTGGATACTTGTAGTGAAAGATCAAAAAAAATTCAAAGACAAGCACAGTTGGATCCAAAATACTGATTAAAAAAATCTCCCTTGTTTCCTGTAGTCAAACCTGAATTTTTTACCTCTAAAATTATTATTTAATCATAAAAATATCACCATCACAGAATAGTCTCACCGATATTTTAAATCAAGACACTATTATTCTTACGTAAGACATCTAAATTTGTCAAACTTTTATTTGGTTCTTAAAATTATGGCATAAAAGTGAAATTACTCCAGTAATATCATCTAACTATGTCTCCTTTCTGTTTTCCAGGCTGCTACCCCGGCTTGAGACAAGTGCACTGTCTTCAATGAAGGGTTTTAATCCTCACTGGCAAACCTTGTAATTGAGCTGTATAGCAGAAAGTTACTGATTGACAAGAGAAAGCTTGAACTGGAGTGTCTGTGTTTGGAGGGGCTGATCCATCACCTAGTTATTCAGTAATAATAACAACTAACATGGATAGCATGTATACTATGTGCCAGGAACTACCAGTATTGTGAATTATTATCCCATTCGATCCTTATGGTAACCCTAAAAGACAGATGCTACTATTATCTTCATTTTACCGCTGAAGCAATTGAGATACACAGAGGTTAAATGATTTGTTCAAGATCCTATCCAAAGCCGAATTTGAACTCGGGTCTCCCTGTCTCTAAGCCTAGCCCTTTCTCTACTATACCACCCAGTTGTTCCAGGAGAGTATTCTGGGTGACACTGGGAAAGATAGGAGATTTCCTTACTGCTGTGGTGCTTGCTCTTGCTGAGCAGTGAGGTAGCCTCGGGTCTATCCCTGCCCCCCATAAGGGACAGGGCTGTTGTTTTGTGGGACTGAGTCTCTGGTCAGTACCAGTAATGGTTAGGCTGTAGTTCATGCTTGACTGAATGAGTCTGTGGCTTGCACAGCAGCCAAGCCGGTTCTACTCTCATACTTAAGCACTTATAACTGGTAGCTCAGCTACCTCCCCTCCACCACTTTTAAAAAGTAGGCTTGTAAAAGCCTAGGGAGCTTTCAGTGAGGAATTCTAGCAAAGCAGATGTGGCTTTAGTAAGATAACTTGCCCAAAGTCACAGAGACTTTGTACTTCAGAGGCAAAATTTGAATGCAACTTTTCCTGACTTAAGGGTGAGCTGCTTCTCCACTATACCACAGAGAAGAGGGCACAGCTATTATCCACTTCATTAAATACAAAAATATCAATTAATTAAGTTTCCAGTCTAAAATTACAGGCTTTTATTGCTCATACATTTGCCAGGTCTGACAGCAGCAGTCCAATTCTTCCACTTACTAATTGGGTGACTAAGGACAAGTCGTTTAATGTGTCTCAGCCTCAGATTTTTCATCTGTAAAATGAGAGGCTTGGACCAGATAGCTTTCCAGCTGTTAATCGATGATCCTGAAAACTGAGCTTACTGAGCTGGTCATATCAGCAAGTCAGAGCAGACTTAGAAGTTTCATAGTTTCCTGCTTTTGGTAGGAATCCAAGTCCAATATACTGCAGCAACTTTAGAATACTCTATTCTTCTGCTCCATATATATGTAATTTCTTTGAAATGCTTATCTTGGAATCTCTTCTCCCATACACAGTTTTTAAAATGTGCATTAATTTAATGTATACTTATCAAGGCCTTAGTGATATTAGAGTTAGAAATACTGCCTTGTAAGGACCTTTCTGAGCAAAAATGTTTGTAGCAGTCCTTCTTGTCATGGCAAGAAACTGGAAACTGAGTGGATTGAGTCCCCTCAGTTGGAGAATGGTTGAATAGGTTATGGTATGTGAATGTAATGGAATATTATTGCTCTGTAAGAAACGATCAGCAGGATGATTTCAGAGAAGCCTGGAGAAACTTGCATGAACTGATGCTGAGTTAAATGAGCAGAACCAGGAGATACATTGCACACAGCAACAACAAGATTATGTGATGATCATTTATGACAGATGTGGCTCTTTTCATTGGTGAGGTGATTCAGACAAGTTTCAATGGTTTTGTGATGAAGAGAGCCATCTGCACCCAGAGAGAGGACTGTGGGGACTGAGTGTGGATCTCAACATTACATTTTCAACTTTTTTAATTGTTTGCTTGCATTTTGTTTTCTTTCTCATTTTTCCTTTTTCATCTAATTTTTCTTGTGCAGCATGATAATTGTGGAAATATGTATAGAAGAATTGTACATTTAACATATTGGATTACTTGCTCTCTGGAAAAGGGGTGGAGAGAAGGGAAGGGAAAAAAATTGTAACACAAGATTTTGCAAAGGTGAATGTTGAAAATTATGCCTATGTTTTGAAAGTAAAAAGCTTTAGTAAAAAAAAAAAATACTGTCTCTTGACATCTACCATATGTGACCTTGGTTAATTACATTAAATTCTCAATGATGTAGGCAGGTGCTATTCTATCTTGGTAGAGGCAATTTGCTTATAAGGACTTCTCTTTGGCAATAAAATCATAGGTACTTTTCAAGAACTACTACATGCTAATTATTGTGAGGGCATAATTATGCCTAAGTCACAGTCATTTCCTTCAAGGAGTTTACATGCAAGTCCTTTTTTTTTCCCTGAGGCAATTGGGGTTAAGTGACTTGCCCAGGGTCACACAGCTAGGAAGTGTCTGAGGCCACATTTGAACTCAGGTCCTCCTGACTTCAGGGCTGGTGCTCTATCCACTGCACCACCTAGCTGCCCCGAGTCCTTTTCTTTCAAGACACACTTCACTTAGACTTTGGTTGGTTCAAAGCAAATTGCATGTTGTGGTATATGAATATTATAGAATATTATTTTTCTATAAGAAATGATCACAGGATGATTTCAGATAGGCCTGGAGAGACTTGCATGAACTGATGCATAAGTTCATATTATGCATCAAATTATGCATAAGTCACAGTCATTACCTTCAGGGAATTTACATGCAAGTCACTTTCTTTCAAGACACTCTTCATTTAGACTTTGGTTTGTTCAAAGCAAACTGCATGTGTTCTTGAAATAAAATTAATTAACTGAAATAAATCAAAATAAAATTAGTCAATCACATTGTAGAGTGATAAATGAATTCTTCTATAGGGAACCATCCCGGGGAGCATGTACCTGTAGCTCTCCAGGAATATGGTGACTCAATTCTTGAACCATTTGAGGATGGTGAAATGATTGTCTACTTCCAGCCTAATATATGATGACTCAGTGTGAGATGGTTAGACATTCCCCTTATTGGGTTCTGAGCAGGAAGAACTGATGACAAAGTGGATATATAAATGTATGCACATGTTTAACTATATTCTATTGAGATAATGGAACTTATTTAATATCTTAATACTGGAACACTGTGACATGCATTCATTTAGAATTAGAGACAAAGTAGACAATCACTTAAGTTGTTCTTTGTCAATTTTCTTAACCCATATGACATAGTCTCTATCACTAAGAGGAAAAACTTTTGACTTATGCTATGTCTCACCCCAGCCCCCATGAGGGCCATGAGCATATGGCAGATAAAGTGCATGTCTTGCCTAGGATGGCATGAGCCTCTTTTGTTTGTTCTTGCTTAACTTTAGGCAGGTGAGTATCTATTATAAAATGGCAGGGTCTAGGATTGAAGGTAACCTATTGATTCTGAGAGGTTTAGAGATTCTGAATCTTTTTGACAAGAGTTGACCAATGCCCTGAGGAGGAATTCTCAGAAGTTGTTTTAGCACTCTTGGAAGAAGATGATCACAAACAAGTGAATAAGACAAGTCCTGGGCTGGTTTGCCAGGCTACATGGACCTTGGAAAAGACAATTAATTGAGGTAAAATGTAAAATATGCAATCAGCAATCCTGCCAAGTCCTGCTGAAGTATCCCTGCTAGGTGACAGTAACTATAGTTGTAAGCTACTGAATTTTGTTTTAAATCATTCTATTGACCCACATTGTGAATGTTTTGTTTCTTTTAGAATTTCTTTTATATGTATGAAACTAAAGTTATATTCTCATACCATTTCTGATTTATTAGTAAGTACCTTTTTTGCTTCCCACTTTGGGGAAATCTACAAATGAGCCATAATTTAAACTTCAAATAATTGTTCTTGGAGTACTAAGGCGATGGCTTAGTTAGCTGAAGAGTAGAAGAAAAGGGAATCTCCCTCCCCCCCTTCTCATTAGAGGCCAGGTTTCTCCCAAGACTGAACTCAGTCCAGACCTCATTCCTGGGTTTGGAACAAAGTGGCTCCTTAGAGAAGACAGTGGGAACAGTGCCCCAGGTCCCCTGGACCAAGCAATGGTTGATCAATGAAAGACTTGTATTAATTCAGTGAAAAGCAAAATATTGTATTTGTAGGGTATTATGTTTCCAACTTGGAATGTTGTGACATGCATCCTATTCCAAGTGGCCTCTGCTTCTGATGTTCAAGAAAGGGGTGAAGGCAAAAATGCATAGTAGCATGAATCTGCTTATTTGTAATTTTTGCTGGACCCTGTTTATTTTTTGAGGGGGGAAAAAGTAGGCTATAACTTCCTAGTCATTTCTGAGTTAATCAAATATAAAATGTCTACTTTCCTGACCATGTCATGAAGGAATAAGTAAGAAATCTTAACCTTCAACCTATTCTTTAACAATACTTAGTTGATAATTCACTTTCTTGAATAGATAGAGATCTATGGAAGATAAATGGAAGAAATATCTGAAGTCATCTATTCCAATCATCTCATTTTATAATTGATCAAATAAGGGGCCAAGAAGATTAAGTATGATCCCCAAGTTCATGTCAAAATCATGATTTATACATACACACACACACACACCTCTACACACTTACACTTATAGAAACATCCCCTTAAGACAAGGGTACTTAGTTTTTCACTATTGGAGCATTGTGATATGCATTCATGTCTCCTTAGAATTAGGGACAGGATGATTTAAGTTTTTTTTGTTTGTTTTTTGTTGTTGTTGTATTTTTTTTTCTTTTTTTTTTTTTAGCTGAGGCAATTGTGGTTAAGTGACTTGCCCAGGGTCACATAGCTAGGAAGTGTCTGAGACCAGATTTGAACGCAGGTCCTCCTGACTTCAGGGCTGGTGCTCTATCCACTGCACCACCTAGCTGCCCAGTCATTTAAGTTGTTCTTTGTCAATTTTCTTAACCCAGATGATATGATCTCTACCACTGAGAAGCTTTCTGTGGAATTTCTCAGTGAATCCCAACCAGATGAGGTATGTTATATTCTATGCCCCAATATGTAATGAGATCGTCATCTTATCCTTCATAGACTCCAAGTGACTTTCTTGACTCCAGAAGGAAAACAAAACAAACTAGCTTTGCAGCTTTGATGTAAACATTCAGAGCTATTAATAAATAGAATGGATTGTTTGTGGTGGTTGTGTTTGTCTGAGGTTTTGTGACTCCAGTTCTTGTTTGGCTTCAGGTCTTATGCTGTTTAGCTGCTTTATTTTGAAACATCTGGTCTTCTTTTCTCTCTATAAATCCTCTTCTTCGACTTCTTTCTTTCTCTTTTACTCATCATTCACACCCTCAATGCTCATTTTATTTATACTTGATTTATTAACTTATCATAAACTTATTTTTCCTAATCAATTAAAAAATTCAGAAGCATATTCATAATTCTAAGTTACTCTTTTCCTTATTTGGGGATAGTTATGATGATAATTTTTAAAAATTTATTTATTAATACTTTTTATTTGCAAAACATATGTATGGGTAATTCCTAAACATTAACCCTTACAAAGCTTTCTGTTACAAATTTTTCCCCCCTACTCCCCACCCCTCCCCTAGATGGCAGGATATCCACTACATGATAATTATGTTAGAATACTTAAGAAATCGAATATATGTATAGTTATTGCCACACATCATTTTTTTGTGCAGGAGAAATCGTATCTACAAGAAAGAATAACCTGATAAAGGAAATACAATGCAAGCAAACATCAATAGAGAACATGAAAATGTTATATTGTGGTCCACATTTCACATCCCTCTCTCTGGGTGTATATGGCTCTCTTCACTGAACAATTGGAACTGGTTTGAAGCATTTCATTGTTGAAGAGAGTCATGTCCCTTAGAACTGATCCTCATATAGTACTGTTGTTGCCATGTATAATGATCTCCTGGTTCTGCTGATTTTACTCAGCATCAGTTCATGCAAGTCTCTCCAGGCCTCTCTGAAATCGTCCTGCTGGTCATTTCTTACAGAGCAATAATATTCCATAACATTCATATACCATAATTTATTCAGCCACTCTCCAATTGATGGGCATCCATTCAGTTTCCAGTTTCTAGCCACTACAAAAAGGGCTGCCACAAACATTCTTGCACATGTGGGGCCCTTTCCTTCCTTTATGATTTCTTTGGGATATAAGCCCAATAGAAACACTGCTGGGTCAAACACACTATGGGTATGCATAGTTTGATAACTTTTTGAGCATAGCTCCAAATTGCTCTCCAGAATGGTTGGATCCGTTCACAGCTCCACCAACAATGCATATGATGATAATTTTACTTACACAGCATCCAACTTTGTCCCATTGAAGGCATGTCCTTGGACCCAGGTAAAGCCATTATTATAGAGTTTCCTGCAAGTCATAAAGGAAAGAAATTAGTGACCTTGGGACATGCCATGTTGGTCACTTTCTGAAAGGTTTAGTCTTTATTTCTCCAAGGTCAGAAAAATATAGAATGGTTTTTACAGCTAATTGTGAGTCTTTCAAGAAAACTGATCTCACTACTTCATAGTTATGCTCATTTTTTTTAAACTTAAAAAAAAAGCAGCTTGATAACTCACTTTATTCTTCAGACTTCATTTTGAATAACTAATGCTATTCCCAGAGGATGATGATTTATCATTACTGAGGATAATAAAAAAAGTGTGTTGAAGTCACTGAAGATAGTTTCAAAAGAGGGTTTACTAAAATATTTTGAATAAAATAACTGTGACAGTATAAAATATTTGGGAATATTATCTGCCAAGGAAAAGTCAGGAACTATGCAAACAAAACTACAAAACACTTTCCACACAAATAAAGTAAGACTTAATCAGTTGGATAAATATCAAGTGCTCATGGTAGGCCGAGCAAAGAATAATAAAAATTACAATACTACCTAAATTAATCTACCTATTTAGTGCCATGCCAAACTCCCAAGAAATTATTTTATAGATCTAGAAAAAATAGTAACAAAGTTCATCTGGAAGAACAAAAGATCAAGAATTTCAAGGGAATTAATGGGAAAAAATGCTGATGAAGATGGCCTAGCTATGCCAGATGTAAAACTATATTATAAAGCAACGATCATTAAAACCGTTTGGTCACTGGCTAAGAAATAGAGTAGTCGACCAATAGAATAGGATAGGATCATAGGACAAACTAGGCAATAACTATAGCTTTCTAGTGTTTGGCAAACCCAAAGATCCCAGTTTTTGGGATAAGAACTCGCTATTTGACAAAAACTGCTGGGAAAATTGCAAACTAGTATGGAAGAAACTAGGCATTGACCCACACCTAACACCACATACCAAGATAAGATCTAAATGGGTTCATGATTTAGACATAAAGAGTGATATCATAAGCAAATTAAAGGAACATAGGATAGTTTACCTCTCACATCTGTGGAGAAGGAAGGAATTTGTGTCCAAAGAAGAACTGGAACTCTTATTTGAATACCAGATAGATAATTTTGATTATATTAAGTTAAAAAGTTTTTGTACAAACAAAACGAATGCAGACAAGATTAGGAGGGAAGCAATAAATTGGGAAATCATTTTTACATTTAAGGGTTCTGATAAAGGCCTCATTTCTATATAGATAATTGTCTCATATTTATAAGAATTCAAGCCATTCTCCAACTGATAAATGGTCAAAGGATATGAACAATTTTCAGAGGATGAAATTAAAATTATTTGTAGTCATATGAAAAGGTGTTCCAAATCACTATTGATCAGAGAAATGCAAATTAAGACAACTCTGAGGTACCACTACACACCTGTCAGATTGGCTAAAATGAAAAGATAATGACGAATGTTGGAGGGGATGTGGGAAAACTAGGACACTAAATACATTGTTGGTGGGAAGCAGAGGTAACAGTGTTCCTATGGGAGGAGCATAATTGGAAACAGCAGCTGTTATGTGCCATATCAGTAATTCTCTTTTTTAAGACTATGGGAGATGAATTCTATCTAAATGGAAAAGCAGAGAGATACATATGACTGTGTGAATTTTATTCATTGCTTGCCTGAGAGAAACAAATTAACTGGGGTCTATCCCACCCAACATTACTTCTATTTCTGTTTTTCTTAAATTTACTGTCAAATAATACATTTTACATTTTTTCTCACAAATATTTATGATTGACCTTGTCCTTATGTTTTTGAGTGTTCCTTTGTGTCATGAGGATACAATGGGAAACTTCAAAAAGAGAGGGACCTTTTCTAGTGTAAAATTGGGACCTTCAGCTCTAGTCTATTGCTAGAGAATTTAGTGTTCTAACTGGGAGCATTCATGGAAGTCATTTAAAAATTATCCGTTCAAGTTTAGAATTATTATGAATTAGGGTCCTATTTTACAAATTTGCCTCAAATACAAGTCAGCATTACATAAAAGTAAAAGAAGAAACATTCTTTTAAATACATTTATATGGTTTGATATATTTATTTTTTTAAAGAATCGAGTAATTACAGAGTTGGAAGGGATTTCAAAGATCTATCCCCTACCCAAAAAATGAATATTATCTACTAAATTCCTTACAAGTGAGTATTCATTGTCCATTTGATGACATCCACTGACAAGGAACTCATAACTTTTCCAAAAAAGTTGGTCTAGTCACCTTTTAGTCAAATACAACTAAAAAAAAAATAGTGCGATCTTAGGGTCACTTAATTTAGATCTGGGACCTGGGGATGGGCCACCTTAGGCAATATTACTATTCTCAGTCTTTACATGGATTAAAAAAAATCACATTACTTTTAAATGAGCTCATAGAATATATAACAACTCAGGCAGTCTCATCTGCATTATTCTTCAATTTCACAGATGAGGGAATTGAAGCATGAAAGGGACTTGTCTAAAACAATGCAACTTTAGAGTCATTCAGTCTTCTTTATTGTTTCAAGCTATCTTCCTTGAATCTGTCACAATGCTGTTTTGGATGATTAGGTAAGAATAATATTTTTCTCTCTTTTTTTGTTCTCTGGATTCCACATGGAGGATGGTGAAGTTGATGGCATATTTAAGTAAGAAGAGGGCTTAAATTTCCTTATTTGTAAAATGGAAAGATAAATTAATGATCTCCAAGTGTAATGCCTCAATTTCCCTGAATTATTATGCTATGCTCTGAGTAAAATTATTATGGCCACCCCTTCCTTAACCCATTAAGCTCTTGCCACTTTTATATTCCAGTGAGCCATAAAACTCCAGGTGACTTATCTCAAATGCCTGGGTATTGCTCACTATCTCCTGCCCTAGACTGTATCCTGCTCCCGACCTTCTTGATCCCCAACCTGTCAGGACTAAATTATGTCTTACCCAGTGTTTTCTTCCCCTTCCCTTTGTTTCCCTGATAGCTGGAGCCCTATAAAACCTATAAAAGTCTCTGGAATTAATCACTTGGTGCTGGATGCTTTGAGACAAGAGTCCTATTCAGCCGGCTGGCTTTGGTTAGTGCCAGCTGGCTTCGGTTAGTCTCAGCTAGCCCAAATTTTCCACTATTAAAATATTAAAAACTAATCTTTGTCTTGCCTCAGTTTCTCCAGCATTACACAAGTTTTTTTTTTTTTCCAGTTCTAAATCCCATAGTTTTATGGTATATGTCTCTACTCTGTTCCATAAGTGAGTGTCATATCTCTCCAACAATATGAAGAAAAGAGGAGGGTTCCTAGTGAATGAGATGGGAAACTGAGGACTTCTCAGAATAATGATTGTGAGAGATTGGTAGGGTTTTTCATTGGGGATCCTACTGCAGGAAAAGAGAAAAATTGTGGCTTTTTAGAACATCAAAGGCAGACCAGAACCTATCTGCTATTTACTAATTTGCAAAAGGGTCTGGTTGATATCAGCAGGCCTTGAGTGGTCAGCAAGTGCTTTGTTCTGGAGATTGGCAGGTCCTGGGAGTGGTCCTCCCTTTCTCTATAAGTGTGGGCTCAGGTGAGAAGGGGGCAGGGGCATTCCTTCCTCTCCCTTGGCACGGCCTGGAGGAGAATGACTGTCCCAAAGAATTTATCCAAATTCAAATAAACTTCTAATCTTCACTTTGAGAGATCTCTGAATAATGATTTTGAATCGGGAATCATATTTTTATCCCACACACTAAGCATTTGAAATATTTTTAATTTGAATCAGAATAGACAAGTAAGAATAATAATAATGGGGAGCAGTTGTATATTGTTTTAAAGTTTGCAAAGTGTTTTTAATATGTTACCTCATTTGATCCTCACATCAGCACTGTGAGGTAGGTGCTGTTATGATCTTTTTACAAATGAAGAAAATGATATTATGGGAGAATGAGAGAGAGAAAGAAATATGGAGGAAGAAGTAGTTCCCAGGCATTACACTATGGTTATGTCTTATGAACCTATTTCCAGATGCTTATAATTGTTGATTTTCCTTCCATTGCGAGAGAGAAGGGAAGGGAGGGATTAAGAAGATAGGAAAGGAGAGAAGAAGAGAAGGAGGAGGAAGAGTTGGAAGGTAGACACTGAAGGCAAGGTAATTAGCTGGACTTCCCAGGCTTAGATTGAATTCAGGTAAAAGGCATATTCTATTAGAGCACTTAATGCTTCTGTGGAGGAGCTCTTTTCTGTCAAAGCAGTGTTTACTACTCTAAGCACAAAGAACTAAGTTATTTTCCCCCCTCACCTTATTTATCCTCACAGTTAGAAATTTCCCAGATTTCAGGAGAATTAAAAACAAATCTGCTTTTGATAGCATACAGTGAGCCTAACCATTCAAGTAGGCTTGTAGCAGCACTACTAAGCCCATACAATGCGTGCCCTTTCAGCTTAACAAATTTCACAGGAGAAACTTGCCTTTGAGTAACTGAGTTCCAGCAGAGTATGCAAAAGCCATTTTCATTCTAGCCTCACCAGGAATATGGTAATGAATTGAATGGAAAGGTAGAGGAAATGAGATTTCAGCTGGCAGAACTTACAAGGTTAAGGTCTCATTGCTCAGCCCTTGAAAAGCATTCACAGGAACTGAAGTTATAAAAGGATTGTCTGTGATTTCACTGTAATAAGGAGAGAAAGAAAAACTATCATGAGAAAAAAAATCAAAATATTGAATTAATATAGTCAAGGTTTTTTGCTACATCATCAGTGCCCTACTAGAGAATTGTTATCCAAACTAAATCTAAATTCATTTTAGTCCCAAAGAACCACTAAAGTCAATCTGTTTGCTTGTTGGGTTTGCTTCTGTATGAAGACTGATAAGCATGGGTGGACCAGTAATTTAAAATGCAAAAGTGTTCATTCCTTGAATTAGTGATAGGGTCATCAACTGACAAATTATCTAAGAAAGGTCAATATTACTTGATATTGAAATTCTCCAACTATGCAAGCCTATAGAAAAAGGATTAGAAAAAAGCAATAGGACAGGTAAAATTTTGAAGGGTTAACCAAAATTATTTTACTGGCATAATTTTGCTGGACATATGGATCTTTGGAACTTCTCTAAGCCAATAAAATTTCCTAAAGATGACTTGTCTCTTTATCTGGACAATGCCACCCTGAAGCAGGGTATTCCATTAGATCAAATAAAAGCTTTGGAATTGGCAATTTTGGCAACATCTTCAGGTATTTCTTGCTCCTTTTTGAAAAATTTGACTTACAGACTTCTCCGTAAGTGATTTTTCTCATTGATACATTGTTAATCAGAACTATAAAATTTCTGATAAGGTTATGAAGAGAGACAGCAGAGAGTAGGACAGAAATCAGTAAAGCAGTCAACAAATATGTTTGGTTGGATAAAAAAATGCAGACCCGGAGTTTAATCTCAACTCTACCATATTGGCCATGGGAATTTAAATCTGGAAAGGATCTTTAAGATTCCCAAGTCCAGCCCAAATCACTAATTTTACAGAAGAGGAGAATGACATCCAAAGTGGATCAGTGATTTCCCAAAAGCCACACCAGTAATGGAGAAGGAAATGGCAAAACACTCTAGTATCTTTTTCAAGGAAACCCTAAATGAGTTCATGAAGAGCCTGAATGGCTGAAAGGTCTGAACAGCAAAGAGTGCTTAAAGGGTTAGGAAGCACTTTATCATCTCATTTGGACCACTAGGTGGCATAGGATAGATAGAGTGCCAGGTCTGGAACCAGGAAGACCTGAGTTTAATCATTTTTCAATTATGTCTGACTCTTCATGACCCCATTTGGAGTTTTCTTGGCAAAGATGCTGGAATGATTTGCCATTTCCTTCTGCAGTCCATTGGACAGATGAGAAAACCGAGGCAAACAAGGTGATGTAGCTTGTCCAGGGACAGTTAGGAAATGTCTGAGGTCAGATTTGAACTTGTCTTCCTGACTCTAGTCTGATATTCTGATATACTATCTAGCCGTCCCAAGATTAAGTAAAAACAAACTTACATGTGAATATGTTATATCAACATCAAAGCATTATTACTACAATTTACTGCTGCAATCACCACAAATATCAATAATATAAACAATATTTACAAATAGACATAGTGTGGTATGGTATACAAAGAACTCAGCTTGCCTCCAAAAAAAAATCTATTAAACCATAGACAAACTGTTATTTGTATTGAAGTAGGAAGTACCCTCTCTCGGATATCTCTATGCTGATGACATCACAGATTCCTTATATGTTTGCTTTTAGAAATAATAATGATATAGAAATCATGAAGAATTCTGATCTTGAAAGTGTTTTGTGATACTTGAGTAGAAAGCATTGTTATATGAAGTGCAAAGTACCAATACAAGTTTGCCAAACAAATGTGATTTTTAAGAAAATTTTGAATTTCAAGATTTCCCTGATATTTCCAGCATCTTTGGGGGAGGGGAGCACAGAGATTTCTCTGATATCTTTGGAGTCAGTAATATTGAAATATTATATGCATACTTACAGTATAAAGAACACATCAACTGAATCAATTTTGGTCAGGTCAGGAAATATTTTAAGTCCTGTATTGAAAATCCCACTAAATTACATGGTCAAAGAAACAAAAATAGAAGTTAGGTTTAAGAAAGCATCACAAACATGGGTTAAATATTATGCCATTGCTGGGTCATTCATCTGTTCACTTTTTGTTGTGTAGATTTCTCCAAAAATGTGACATTCCTTCATCCTTGCTTTCTTTTTCTCCACTTCAGGATTTTTTCCCTCTCCTTCTTGAACTATGAATCCTTTCTGACACATAATTTCTGTTACTAGCCTTCTTGCTTGTTCTTCATACACATAATTCTATTTTCCATCTCTATGTCTTTGCACAGGTAGTTCCTTATGCTTGGTGTATACTCTCTCCTCACTTCCACTTATTAAAATCTCTAGTTCCCTTCTCATCTGAACTAAAGTATCACTTTCTACATGAAACCTTTCCTGATCCCCATATAATAAAGTATCTCTTGAAATTACTTTGTATTATATATACATATATATTTTTATTTTTAAATTTATTGATATGTGTACATATTGTTTCTTCCAATTGGATGTAGGATCCTTGAATGAGGGCATATTTTATTTTTGACTTGGTATGTTCTGTACAAAGTACAGTACCTAGCCATAATAAATGAATAATAAATCTTCATTGCATTCAAAAGGGCTTGCATTAAGACACATAGGTTCTACTTTTTCTACTAGATATCAAGTTAGATGGAAACCAACATTCACCTGGACTCAGTGAGACTAAAAGTATGCTCATTGGATACATATTCTTTTTCTTTTGGCTTTTGTTTTTGGTGGAGGAGAGGTACATTGATGTAAGAACAAACTATACCAATTCCTTGGTTTTCTCAATCACATTTTACAGTGATATGTTAAGAAATAAGCCTTTCTTTGAAGTAGCTCAGGAATACACACAGTGGCATAAAACTTTAGATATGAATAGGGTCAGATAAGTGAAAACAATCGGAAATTATTTTTAATAATAACCCTACCTTTATCTTTTATTTTATTTGAGTCCTTAAGGCACTGCATCTCTATTCAAACACAGGCACATGCACACATGCACACACACTTATCAACCTATAAAGCATTCCCATGGCAAAGGGACTAGAACTACCATTCTCCCCCTTCTACATACATTCCCTTCAGGCTTCATGTTGTCCATCTGTGACTTCTTTCCCCTTCAAGAGTGGCCTTAATGCTCAATTGAACCTGCTTTCATCTGGGTAAAAATGATCAGGGTTATTGGGAGAAGGGAGGGAGGTATCGTGTGATTTGTCCCAGCCCTGTCCCTAAGGACAGCTCCGACCAAATGACAACATGGTAATTCCCCTTTAAAGAGCAATGTTTGCAATACTTACAGGAATTTGAGGAGAGGCAGGTCTTTTAGGGCGTCAGGATCTATGTAAGTTAAGTTCCTAGTATTTCGAATTTCTCTGCAAAAGTTAAAATGAACAAGTTCACAGGCTGAAAAATATCGTGCTAAAGAAAATATCTCAGTTCTTTATTCATTTGCCACAAAACTCAAAGAAGCAATACATTAAAAGAACTCCAGAGGAAAAAAATAAATGAGTTTGAATTAGGAGATAAGAATAACTACTGGCAAAAGTACAATAACAAATTGCTCTCAATTCAGGGATGAGAGGCCTGCTCATTCTTTGTGGCCTATGGTAGCTAGGTTGCTTCTTGGACCTCTGCAGCCAGCTTTCACCTGATTCTAGCTAAACTATGTTAATGGGGGAACCTTTGTTTTGGTTGTATTCAGGGACACTTTTTTGTTTCCTTTTGGGCTTAATTAAAAACACACACATACACACACACACACACACACACACACACACAATATCTATCCACTATGGTGCTGGAGGTAGTGGGCAAATACCATTATTGTCATTTATAATAACAACATTAAAAAGCAAAACAGCTCACTGGGAAGTAGAAGGTTAAGTGGCTTAGGTGATCATTAATAAGTGCAACTATGGAGACCATTATTTTTCTAAGTGATTGCCAGTTCACATGGAATGGGTCTTTAAAATTCACTCATCAGTTATTATAGGACTAAAATTGGTAATTAATAACTCAAAATCTTTTTACAATTAGCCACTTCCCCATCCAAACTCTTTCCCAGAGTGATTGCAGCAGAAGCTACCAGTTTGAGTTTCTTCTAGAATTTGCTTCTGCTTGTGTTGCTAATGAATAGGAAAAATGCCTAAGAGAGGAGCATTCAGAAGGGACCTGAATAATCTACAGACTGGCTAATCATATCCAACAGAATTCAAAGTTAGAAGTTTCTTAGACATTTCCCACAAATTATTGGCTCAGAGTGAGTGAGCACAACTTTTCCTTCCTTCCTTCCTTCCTTCCTTCCTTCCTTCCTTCCTTCCTTC